>JAODAL010011071.1:0-101851 GCA_025379985.1 Phyllomedusa bahiana | reverse complement strand
GAGTCTGCTTTTTGCAAGTTCCTTTGCTTCTCAGCAAAGTAGATTTCAATGCAGGTTGCCAGCATTATGAGATTGCCCAAAAAGTATGGTAAATCATGTTCAGCTAATTCATTTTTAAATATGGCTTGCATGGCCTTCACAAAAGGTTTGCTAAAAGGCTTTGTTGTTCCAGGCTAGTTCTGAGGCCGGGGTTGCACAACTGAATTGCATACTGCTCAACCAGAGTCACCTTGTCTTAGCTGGAGTAATATGGAAGACTGCCAAAGAAGCTTGCATTGGTACATTAATACCTTCTGGAAGGCAGATAGGAAGTCCATAAAGTGGGACATGAGCAGATCACCAGAAGAGCATAGTCCTGGGATAACAGAAATATTAAAAGGTAATTGTAGCACTCTACGAGACAAACTGCTGTGCCAGAATCTTGAAATGGATGGTGCATTGGTTGAGGAAACCCATGCTGGTCTTGGGATTTCCATCATGATGAGGTGGCAGGTAAAGATGTAGACTGGGGTTTCTCAAAGTATCTGGAGATGAAACAGCAACGGAGGTGAAATGTCAGTCAGCACATGGTTCACAATGGTTTGCAGCATCTGGAAGAGTTGCTCTTGGTGGGTGCCTGATGTTCCACTTTAGCAGCAAAGTCTTGAGTCTCATTCAGGTGCACATCAGTGGGGTCAATGGACAGTTTTTACTGTCACAAGCAGGTAGTGAATTCTTTGTGACAGGCATGAATTTTGGCATTTGGCCAAACCATGAAACAGTATAAAGAGTCCCCTGGTTTACAACCTTTAACCTCTTATGCAAGGGATCATCACTGCATCGGACTTCCTGATTTGGTCAATCGCGGTCATGGCTGGGCAGACGTGGTACAGGAGGGAAAGGCAGAAACATGGTCAAATCACAAGCAAATGGTCAGGGCAGACGGAGGTGTTATGTAAGCGGCTCAATGGCAGAAAGTCAGGATAGGTGGAGTACTTTCATAAATAGGAGGCAGGATGAAGGTCAGATATGGATGTATTGCATACAAAAACACAAGCCAAAAAAAGTCTAGAAACACCAACAAACTTGTAAAGGATGAATGGAGAAGTGCCTTTTAAATAGGAGAGCTGGGTGGCGCACCCTGAAGAAAGACCTGCTGGACAAGGCGGAGGATAGACCAGGGAATTGACTGGCCACCGTGTGTTAAACCAAAATATAAGTGATGTCCATGGACTCGATCCAGCACTGCAGCTCATCCCCATTCACTTGAACAAGGCTGAGTTGAAATACCAGATACAGTCCACTGACAAGAGTGGCTTTGTTATTGAATTAAAAAAATAATCACATTTTTCTAAATTCATTATAAATTAATGAGTTTTGTTTTTTTTACTTCAGAATACTGTCATGGAGATAAGAAAGGATTTTTAGAACTGGAAATGAGCCAGCCAGTAAGTGCTCTATTAGGACCACTAGTAAAAAATTTGAAAATTTTAGCGTCTTTGTGAATTGAAGAACATGGAATATTTAAAAAAAATAGTGTCTATTGTTAATGAAAACTTAGTAAAAATGATTCACAAACAGTATTTGGATGTATGTCATTTCCCTAATGTGACATGATGTACTGTATGTGGGTCCAGACAAGTAGGGCTTACTTGTTCTCATTTTATGAAAACTATATTTATTGGTGAAGAATACCAAAGGATAATGTCTTGGCAGATGATTATAGGCTCTTTATAAGAATTGCAGAAGTGTAATTTTTAAAAAAAAAGTAAGAAATAAATGAACAGTAGTTGAACTGAATATTGCACATCAATGTAAACTTGAACTATAACTTTCTTGTCACATTTAAAGTTGCATGCAACATTATCTTATTTCACATAGGACACTTAGATTGAGCTAAGTCTTAAGTAGTTCTATAAATACAGTATGTAGTAGCATGGGTAGAAAATCCTTGAGACACAGATTACGTTTATGTTAAACATTTAGTTGTCTGGCACCAATTATCTATAAAATACCTTGAACTTGTACAGGCTGCCCATCCCATTTCCTTCAGTGAGCGGAGCACCCTTAAAGAAAAAGTGTCCTTAGTAGATCAGATAGCAACATGTAATTTCACATTGTTTGCATGCTCATTAAAAAGTAACCTATATTATCACAAAATGATTGGTTGAAGGACAGTTATTAAAACTATTAATGAAATGATCATGTCAGTATTTAGGGTAACTCTTCCAAAGTGTGGAAATTCACAATATTCACATTACCTCTTTAGAAATTAAAATTCACTTTTACTCTTGTAATACGTAACTATGCAAACAGAGTGACACCATTTTCTCTTCTGACATTAAGAGCTGCATTCAAAATACTGCTGTGTGCTTCTTCAATATTGTGCTTTCAGATGCACGTTCATTTGGTTCACTCACATTGGACTATTTCTTCACTTGGAACTTTTTATTTTAGTTTTCGTATCTCTCAAAGGAATTTTCTCACTATGCAGTTTCACAGCGCAACAGCCAGCTTTAGGCTCTCACTTCCTGATCAGGCTGTGGGTCGGTCTATAGCAGTGATTGGCATATCAGCTCTGCTGTTCCTAACTGATTCTATTAGTGATATGACTTTATAAATTGCAGTTCGCAAGACTACATAGCTCTAAAGAGTGAAAGCTGTTACGGGTGTCCCTGCGACCCTCGTGTCGGGCCGCGGACACCCCGGCATGTCTGGGGCGCACTTACCCGTCCACGCTCCTGGTCCCGTCCTGCGCGCGCTCCTGCTGCCAGGCGGTGCACGCGCCCTCTAGAGCGCGCGGCACTGCGGGAGATTTTTAAAGGGAAAGTTGCACCGGTGATTGGTTCTCACCGGGCACGGACCTATTTAAGTCTGCCTCTTCCCCAGCACCTTTGCCGAATCGATAGTGCCTTGTGCCTGGAGAGGAAGCGTTCCCAAAAGTGTCTTGTTCCGTTTACTGTGTACCGTACCTTCTGCACCGCCCTTGACCACGAAACCCTTGCCCGGCTGTCCTGACCCTTTCTGCCTTCCCCCGACTACGATCCTTCCTTCACAGATTTTAGTACCCACGCAACAACTCGCTGCCACCGCAAAGCAAGTCACGTCAGGGGTACGACCTGTAGTAATCCGCCGCAGCAAGTCCATCCCGCTTTGCTGCAGGCTCTGGTGAAAACCGGACCGTACTTAGATTCCGTTTTTTCCCATGGCATGGCTTACGTCATCACTTGTGGTGGTCCCAGAGGATCCACTACCACGTTCACGTCAACAAGTTCGAGTTCGGCATGGATCCCCAAGGTGCCTCTACCGACTCTCCGACCTCACTTCCACCGGCTCAGCAATCTAAACAGAGAAGGTCGCGCAGCAAGCGCAACAGCTAGAACCAATTTACTACTAGTTAAGCAGCAGCTCCTGGCCACTCAGCAGCAACAAAACGGCGGCCGTGGCTCAAGCAGCAGCAAGTCGTTCCGGGACATCCGCCGGACCTTAAACTCCGCTTGTCCAAGCACGACGAAGTTTTGAGGGAGGACTCTAAGGCCTGCAGGGGGATCATCACCCAGTGTGCTCTCCACGTGGAACTTATGGCTGGTCGCAGTTCCGTCCGAAAGTCCAAGGTGTCTTCGTGGTCAGTCTCCTATCCGGAAGCCCTGGCCTGGCACAACGCCACTATGGTACCGAGGCGATCCTATCACAGCTGATCTGGCACATTCTTGCAGGAGTTTCCGCGGCAGTCCTTCGAAGAGCCTGCCTGCGCCTCGTCTGCTGAAACCGCTTTTATTAAACCTACAGCAGGGGGCAATCCTCTCCGTTGGCGACTACAGCCGAGCATATCGCACCGTAGCACTCTGAATTGGCTGGAGCTGCTGTGTTGTGCGCCACGTACAAGAATGGCCTCTCCCGGTCCAGATTAATGAGTGCCCCTCCGGCCACCCGGGACTCCTCCGACTCATTAAGTGAGCGTCATCCAACAGGCAAAACCGCATAGACCACCGTTTTCCTTTCCTCGTAGAGACGGGAGGGAGCTCCGCCAGAACGCGAACCAAGCTTCAAACACGTCGCTACCCCAGTCTTTGCGCCCGTTTTCAGCGTCCCCCCACTGCCTCCCTCCAGCCAGCCTTGGAAGAGGCCATGCAAGTGGACATACCCGCCCTCTCCCGCAAGAGCTTGCCCGACGCGGCGAAATAGAAAGGTTGTGGTCCTCTACTGCCGGCAGCCCCCAAACACTTCCCCAGTAGGGTTGCCCACTTCTTCTCAACTCCGGGAAATGCACGCCCTAGGGATTCGTGGGAGAGGCGTCCCCTAGGTGTTAGTAATCCCTCTCCACGGCTTTATGCTGCCAGCTCTGGTTACAGACCAATTTCCGGAACCTTCGTTCCGAGTGTCGGCCTTCCTGGAATACCGGATCGGCTGGGAGCTATTATGGATCTTCGTTGGTGACACAAGTAACGTCTCCTCTGGTCCGCCTAGACCAGCCCTTGGTCAACTCCTCCTACAGTGGTGAACGATTAAGGACTCCATCCACTACCGGACTGAACCATGTTCTTACACAAATAGGAGCCCTGCACAGAAAGTATCACGTTCTTTCGTGTTATCCCTTCTTCCTCGGCTGTTCTAACTGGGGCTTCCTTGGCTACAGCGTCACGCCCCTAATGCTGGACTTGGAAGACTGGTTGAAGTTTTGCCTGAGGAGGCCCCCCGGACTGCCATTCTCGTTGTCTTTGGCACCCATCTGGTGAGCGCCCCGCAGCCCTCCACAGTCCCCCTCTCCCAATGCCAATACATTATCTACCAAGCCACCTTATCAGGACTTCAAGACTTTTTCCGAGAATCGAGCCTGAGACCCTTCCTCCTCAATCGCCCATATGATAGCCCCCCATAACCTGCTACCCGGACCAGTCTCCCCGGGGTAGGGATCTTGCACCCGCCTCCGTTACCCGAACTCGGGCTATGTCGGCCTATGTAGAAGAAAATCTACGAAAGGGTTTCATTCCGCTAATCTACTTCTCCGGCGGGTGCCGGATTTTTCTTTGTGGAGAAAAAGATGGGAACCCTGAGACCGTGCATTGACTACCTGGTCTAAATAAGATTCACCATCAGAACCCGGTACCCCTCTGCCTCCTCCGATGTCCCTGCTGTGGACAGTCTGGTCCGTTGACCTATCCGCTGACTGGAGGGAGACGCCCAGTCCTGATTCTGGCAATCGGCCCTATGAAGGTACCCAAGCGGACAAAAAAAAGAAGACCCCATCCTTCCTTTGTCCCGGGGATAAGTGTGGCTGTCCAGCCAATATAACCGTTTTTAAAATCCCCAGCTACAAGCTGGGTCCCGTTTTTAGTCCCCTTTGAAGTCCTGAAGGGGGCGCATTAATCCTGTGGCCCTACAAGCTCCGCTCCCTCCGACCATGCGCATCCCAAACTCACTTCCATGTCCTCCCTACTGAAGCCGTCACGCATAACCGCTTCTCTTCGGTCCGTGGTTTCCCCCGGTCTCCCGTAGCGATTCCACAAATTTTTGCCATTTCAAAAGCTAGATTTGGCCACTAAGTACGGTTCGGGGGAGACCGATTTTTTTTGGTGGACTGGAAGGGGTTTTGGGGCCAGAGGAAAGTCGTGGAGCCGGAGGCAAACATCCCCTGGATAGGGGTCTCTCTTGCCTAAGTTTATGCGGGCCCAGAAAGAGGGGGAGGCCTAAGGGGGGATGGTACTGTACGGGTTCCCTGCGACCCTCGTGTCCCGGTCGCACACACCCGCAACACCGCAGCACCTCCTGTTGCGGCCCGGTGGCCCGACCCCGACGCTCGGGCTGCCGCGGACACCCCGCATGTCAGGGGGCGCACTTACCCGTCCACGGCTCCTGGGTCCCGTCCTGGCGCGCGCACGTCCTGCTGCAGGCCGGGTGCACGTGCCCCTCTAGAGCACTGCGTGCGGCACTGCCGGGAATTAAAGGGACAGTCGGATCGGTGATTGGGTTCTCAACCGGGCACTGACCCTATTTAAGCCCTTGCCTCTTCCCCATCACCTTGCCGAATCGATAGTGCCTTGTCATGGAGAGAAGTGTTTCCACAAAGTGGTCTTGTTCCGTTTACTGTGTACCGTACCTTCTGCCTCCGTCCCTTTACCGCGAACCATAGCTGCCTGTTCCTGACTTTCTGCCCTGTCCCCGACTACGAGCCTTCTTCAACGTTTGTACCACGCAACACCTCGGCTCTCGCTTGCCTTCCGAGCAAGCAAGTCCCGTCAGGGTAGGCGACCTGGTAGTAATCCGCCGCAGCAAGTCCAATCCGCTTTGTGGCGGGCTCTGTAAAACCGAGACACTTCTTAATTCCGTTCCCCTGGCGTGGCTTATGTCATCGCTTGTGGTGGTCCAGAGGATCCACTACCACGTCCGTAACAAAAGCTTTCATTTAGTTAGGTATACAAACTCCATTGCTAGAGATAAAACGCTGCAGGGAGTGACTCACCATGGATGAATTAACTAACTGAAGGCATCTTGGAGCAATGGAAGATAACAGAAGGCAGGGAGAGGTGGTTGGTAACCAGAGAAACTTGGATACTATAAGAAGAGATAAAATCTTCTCTATCTTGAACAAACCAAAATTAACATTACAATGTATTTGGTAATAGTTTTTATTTACCTTTCCCTACATGTTAAAAGCTAATCATTGCGCTGAGAAAACTCCTTTAAGGATTTGGAATTATTTTAAATTTTTTATGTATTTCAGTTAATAAAGATTACTGATATTTTCTATATTTCATGAATCAATCACATGAGCATTATTTATTTAATTATTTTATTTACTGCATTACTTATATGTACTGTTGATTGAACTGTTCTAGAAAAGTTACGTTCTAGTAGAACTTCTTGAATTTTTAGAACTGGAACTGAACCGATCATCAATAATTAGGAAGTTTGGAATTGCTGGCTGCATCTTTCCTACACCCAGAAGCTATTATTTGGTGACATTTGCAGGCTCAAATACTGCCTAACTCCCTTAGAACATAGATATATATTATACAGAGTGCTTGGATTTGCTAAATCATACTCGGTGCCCAAAAGTTCAGTTTTTGCAGTTTTGAGGGTTCAGTAATTGTATAACACACCGTCTCCAAATCTCCTGTGTCAAAGGGACTTACGGACCCCTTAGGATGCAGGTCCCTGTAGCAGATGCTACCGCTGCAGCTCCTATAGCTACGCCATAGCTTGCAAGCTGTCTTTCTCATGTTTTCAGTTAGCCATTGAAAGGAATGAAGTATTTTTGCCTCTCAATTTTTTTCTGTCACTCTTAGAGCCAAATTTTCTTCACTATGTTATTCCACGTATCCAGTTTACTGTTATGGATGGTAATTACAGCTTCTCCTCACCTGTAAAGGTGTAAAAATTAACCAGAACATCTTCTTCCATTGACTTTAATGGGGTTCGAGTTCAAGTTCTAGTTCGAATAGAACCTCGAACTGAACACACTAATGTTCGAGGTTCTAATCGAACTAGAACTTTTTACTGCTCGCTCATCTCTACTTATATGTTATATTTGTTACTTTTTTATATATAAGGTACACTCTGTGGGGGATATGTGTGAAACTGAGTAGTTGTAAGACTTTATTTGTTGCCGACGGCAATCAATTGGAACTCCCCTTTCATTTTTCAGAGCACGTTATGTAATAAAGGAGACCTCTGATTGGTTGCTATGGGCAACAAAAACGTCTTAGACCTAGACAGTTTACATATATGATGACCTATGTTTCTAATATTCCTCTTACAATAACATTTTAATTTTATATTTAACACAGCCATGTCCCAATAATTGATAGAGTAATTAGAGCAGGCATCCTCAAACTGCGGCCCTCCAGTTGTTGGGTAACAAAAAAACCCCTCAAGCATTTATATAATATATAACAATGGGTAATATGGGAGTGGTATTTTACCAACAGCGGGGGGGCGGAGTTTCAGGATGCTTGACTTAGAGTCATCTGTAATGCATCATACACAATTAGAGCAGTAATGTTTGTTTCAGTGCAGATAAGTCAAAAGGAACAATTGGCTGGACTTTCAGTGTCAAATGAGATTTATCTATAATAAACTGATCTCTTCTCACACACCTATTGGGCAGTGAAGGTTTTGGTTCTCATTTTATGTTTTGGATATGTCTGATCCCAACAGATTTTGTAACCTAGTTTTACATTCCACTCAAATAATTTTAATTTAAATCTGTTTCACTGATTTTATTCGCTATTATTTTAATCTTTTAATGTGAATTTAGTTTAAATTTTCCACCAAATTTTGAATATGCATTTACACGGCACAAGGTTACAACTTCACATTCTACTATCAAGCCAAACATATAAACTTCACTATGGTTTGATTGATTGCTTTTCTTGCAGACCCTTTTTGCAGATTTTGACACTATTCTTTTATGCATGTCACGTTTGCCTCTGGATGGTTAATTTCTCTTTTAGGTACTGGAGAGCTGCCATGGCCAATCCTGAGCAACCGACAGATTTTGATTTACTCTTCTATAGATACATGAACAAATTGGCTTTGGATAAAAAATGCATCCAACTGTTCAGTGCTTTAAGCATAAAACTGAATATTCTGTAAACCTGAAGTCAAAGATGGATTCCCTGCATCCTGGTCTCAAGATGGATTAAGAAAGTAAATTGTTTGTAAGAATATGTCAGTATGCCTTACTCCACATAACATGGTTAAGCCTGGCGGCTGGCAGAGCTCTACACTGAAGCTATTTTTCTAACTTTTATCTATAGTCAACAAAGCACCTAGACATTATTAGTCTTCTGACTACATATTCCCTTTTGTTGAAGTTTTAATAGAAGAAAGAAAGTAGACATAAATAAACTAAAGGCCATCTTTTTCTTCTATGCCGTCATTGAATTTCACAAATTATTGTTTGCATAAGATGTACATTTTACACTACATGTGCTTTTACAGGTTCTGTTACTATATGCAATGTGTGAAAACCAATAGATCCAATTTAGAATGTTACAAGCTACATATTTCAAAACTAATGCATGGCTTGTTGTCATTAATAAGGTTACTGACCACTTTATATTCTAAGGAGCTCAGATTGCATGATCTTATTTTAATTAGTTACTTAGAATTCAGCCAAATAAAACAATTTATAGCTAGTAACAATGCCAATAGCACTATTCATTTGCTACACGTAACAAGGTCTATATGATTGATCTCATCTTTAAAGAATGCCTCAAGCAAATGGTTCCGTCTAATCAATAAACTAGTGATGGTCACACATAACCCTGGAGGCTGCCATGATGCTTCTTTTGGATAAGTGCACATGACATTCTTCTAGTATTTTTATATTGTGCAAGAATTTTAAAGGTGCTTTATAAAAAAAAAAGGAAAAAGCAAGAGTTACAACTAATGTAGTTTAAATCAATAATCACATACATTATTTACAAGAAAGATTGTTTTGAATGTAAACAAGACAACCCAAAATATATCAGAATGAACACAAACATAATAATTAAAAAATGTCAGTGATTAAAACTATACATTTGCTCAACAAATGTTGCTAAAAATAGGAATAATCGGTTAAATACCGTGCATTATCAGTTTAAATGATGTGCTTTGAGATCACATGACTGCTGCAATTAATCACTAAGCTATACTATGGCTAACAACTAAAAGAGGTCTAAAACATATAAGCATTCATTGCATTTTTTTCTGGTCATAGGGGTCATAGTATAAAGAGAATGTTTTCAAGTTGAAAAATTGATCAGAGAAGGTTATACAGCCCCTTAGAAACTTTATATGTGTTTTAGTTTAACTAGTGACAGAAATCAAATATTTATATGTGTTAACATTCTAAATAACCTTAGATTTTAAAGACTGACACAAGAAAAATGAGAGAACAAGGATAAGAGTATGTCCACACGCCATATTTGCAGGGCGCACTTTGGTGTGCAATTGTGCCAAATATTCCCCTGCAAATACAATAAAATCATAGCACTCATGTAAAATGCTCGTGTTTCCTGGTGTGTACTGTGCGTGTTTCCCGCAAGTGATATGTAACTTCTTTCTGGGTGCTTACGAGAAATGCTAAACTAATAGGAGGCAGGGCCATTGCGCTGTTGAAAGTATGCACTGGTTAATATGTACTTTCAACAGAAGGTGTATTGTGGCGCGTACCTGTGCACACCAGAATACGCCGTGTGAATATACACTAAAAGGTAATAATTAACAGAACAATGGCTTGAATATAGTAGTGGCACAAGATGGTGCACAGCATTCGTCCCCACCCACCGCTCCACTGGGCAAACTTTCAGTGATAAGAAATCAAAACAAACAGGGTTCAGCTCACTAATGCATGTGCTGATAGTGGCTAAATGAAAATCAAAGACCTGATTCATCTAGACCAAGGACAGCAAAATCAGTCAAAATTGATAGATGCTTTTTGCAGCACTCATTTGGAAGAACAATAAAAATCTGAAACTTTATTCTGTTACAAATAAAAAGAACGCAAAACTGGTGTACCATCTGATGCCTGTCACGGTCAGTAGTAGTGGATCCACCGGACCACCGCAAGCAATGGTATAAGCCATGCTAGAGAGCGGAATCCAAGTAGGTCCCGGTATTCACCAAAGCCTGCCGCAAAGCGGGATGGACTTGCTGTGGCGGGCAAGATGTAGTCGGGGACAGACGGTAAAGATTCGTGGTCGAGGGACGTAGGCAAGAAGGTACAGTACACGGAATATAGACGAGACTGATAAAGGCTTTTTCAATAGTCAACAGGACACTAAATATCTGGCGGGAGTACCAGGAAGGGGCAGGCTTAAATAGGGGCAGCGACCCTAGGAAATAATAGGAAATTACCGGTGGGCTGGCCCTTTAAATTTGAGGGACAGAGACCGCAGCAGGAGAGTGAGCAGGGGGACAAGCAGGAGAACGAGCGGGCCTGCGGCCCGACATGCGGGTCGCGGCGCCGCTTGCCAGCAGGGCACGGATGCGCCTACGAACCGGGATGAGGGTCGCAGGGGCATCCGTGACAATGCCAGCAGCAGTTCTTGGTTGTAGCATGCTTTAACCAAGGGCTACTGCAGGCTGGAAATGTGTAAGATGAATGACCTATTTATGTACCTTTTTGTCAAACATGGATTTAAATTTCAAGCTTTTATTGTTCCTTTAAGTGAGAGGTGTAAAAACTTCTATCGATTGTAACTTTTCAGTGATGCCCAATTGCTTCGTTCTGAAGAACCCACCAAATGAGACCAGGCCTTCCTTGCCTTGCAGCTGCTAAGTAACTGCATGGAAATCTTGACAGGCGAGTCTTTTGTAATGTGCGGGAAGGGGAGTCATGGGGCACATTGTGGGACACATTTGTATTCACAGGCACAATTTAAGGCAGGAACTTTTTAAATTTAGGGACACGGTAGAAGTGCATTTTATTCACAGGAACATTGCAAGGTATATTTTTATTTGTGGACACATTGTAATGCATCTTTTATTCAGGAGCACAGTGTGAGGCATTTTCAGGAGTACAGTGTTAGGGTATACTTCTTTAGCATTTGGAGCATTATTTATTCTGAAGCACTATAAAGGTATATTTTATTTAGTGGCAAAGCGTTGGACATATTTTATTCAATGGTATTATGTGAGGCATTTTTTTATTCATGGGCATAATGTTGGTGTTATGTTAGTTCTGGGGCACAATGTGGGATATTTTTATTCAGTGGCACAGTGTGAAGTACATTTTTATTCACAGGAGCGGCGTACGGTATTTTAGTAATTTAAGGGCACATTATTTATTCACAGTCACAGTGTGGGACTTTTATTCAGTACCACAGTGTGAGGTATATTTTTATTCATTGGCACAATTCAGTTGCGAGTGTCATTAAGGGGCACATTGTAGGTCATAATTTTATTCAGGGGCACAGTGTGAAACATTTTCTATCGAAGGTTACTACATGTGACATAAGCCAAAGTGCAGGGATGTATGACGGATGTGGCAAAAAGTAGAAAATATCTGTGTTCCAAACACTGCAGAGATAAGTTTGGCTGGAATAAGTCATCATACTGCTCTTAACCAGAAAAAGGAGAGAAAAGGAAAATGACTCCAATCAGAGATTATATCACCTGCGGATGACATTGCACAAGATTAGTGTTGTAGTCATTTGTCAGTGGAGTCAGGGCCAGGACAATAGGTAGGCTGTGCTAGGGGTGCAAGTATGAAGTGAGTTTATAAACTGAGCATGCTCCATACAAGGTGGATGGCAGATGTTGGTTATAGACAGCACTTGCATTCAGTGGCCGGCACTGGAGATGACTGTGATCGCAGACATTTTACTACTTAAATGTCTAGGTTAATATGACTGCGGTATCTTGCAGTTATACAGGGGGAGAGGGTGCCTCCTCTTATCTCCCAAATGGTGCTGACCAGCAGTCACAACAGCATGGAGCCCAATAAAGGCCTCCAGGGTGTAATAGGAGAGCTATAATACATTATTTTGCAATGGATTCATTTTGCAAAACAGTGTACAAGTGTTCACATGCTCTAGTTGTCTGTACCCTAAAGGGACTAAAATTGCAACTAAAATAAAAATATTAAAAGTTTGAAACACTCCTGCATTCACCATTTTACAAACAAAAAAAGAAAAACCATTTAACTTAAAGGGGTTGTCTCACTACATTGATTCATCTTACCTCAGTCCTATTTTCTTGGTTTCATTTTGAATTCAGGGCTTCCACTAGGCTGCACTAGAAGTCAGGTCTGTAGCTATAGCAACCAGTGCTGGCAGCCTATCAGGATAGATCAAACAGGTCTGTAGCTATAGCAACCAGTGCTGGCAGCCTATCAGGATAGATCAAACAGGTCTGTAGCTATAGCAACCAGTGCTGGCAGCCTATCAGGATAGATCAAACAGGTCTGTAGGTATAGCGACCTCAGGAGCTGATGCAGCTCATACAAGAGGGGATATCTAGGAATAGGTAGGAAACTGTTAATGGACATGTATTGCAAAGTGACTTGTTTTTGCAAGGTCTTTAACATAAAAAGCAATCCTTGTAGTGAGACAACCCCTTTAACTGTTGTTGCTACATATCTAAATTGCTGATCTATTAATATGTAACCTTATATATTCTAGACGGGGAAAGAAAAAAAAACAATGACAAAATTGCATTTTTCTTTGGATGTTTGCATTCCCAAAAATTTTAAGATAAAAATTAATAAAAAGTCACAGGTATCTGAAAAAAACACACTTCAGTCTGCAGAAGCCAAGCCCTCATACAGGTCCATTGATGGAAATAAAAGTCATTGGTTCCAGAAAATGGTGCTGCAATGCACATATTTTTTTTTTTTTTTTAAAGAAAACATCACAACCATACTGACTCACAATAAAGAAAGCATGTCATTTATACCGCAACTCCTAAAAATGATGGCTTTTTTCCCACTTAACCTAGCTGAGGCAGACACAGATGAAGGCACCATGCATCTGACGGGGCCCAGAGATTTACATTTTTTCTGGAAGGGGGGGCATTTACCCTATTTCCTTTGAGCACCAAAATTCCTGGTCTTGTCCTGAGTAGAAGGTTAGTATCCCTGCTTGTAAAAAAAGTCCCTCAGAATACCTTAACTATGTGTAAAGGCTATGGAACTTCTGAATCTATTTTTTTATTCAGTTGTATGTATTATATTGGCTGATGGACTTTGTTCTGTGTGGCATTATGCAGCTTCCTATGCCTTGTAATACTTGGAAGCTGCAAAGACAAATGGTGCAACATTTTAATGCTGTAGGTGGCAGTCGGTGAACCTGAGTTTCCAGTAAATCACAGTGCTAAGCCTGGTTTTCACACCAAATTTTTGTTATGAGCTTGGTTCTAACGGAGGAAATGAACCTCTTGGTGCACAGCCTTAGCTTACGGCTAGACTACGAGTCCATGGAGCCAACTATACAGGTGTTTGGTCTTTACTGCGGGGGACTTCCAGGTTGCTACCCTTGGCACACTCTTCAGTAAAAACAGTGACAGTCACTATCAGGGCAAATTAGAGTTTGGTAAAAAATTGTATGCCAGCCAGAGATCATGGCAAGCACAGACAAAAGGGATAGTCACAAACAAGTTGATTAAAAACCACAGAGATACTGGCCAGAGATATCTGAAAGTTGTTGCGTCAGTATTCTGTCGTAGATTACAACTGAAATAATGTCATGCACCATGTACAACATAATTATAAAAAATTTGTGCCTTAAAGAATAACTCAACAAAGCCGACACTTTTGGCTGCACCACTCGACAATGGGTGTATCTATTCCAATTCCTATGATATGACACATTTATAATACAAAAAAAGTTACTTCCAGCACTTGTATAAGGAAAATTTTTAATTTATTCTGTTCCAATGAAAACCTCCTCCCCTTTTATGAGGGTCTTCGGGACCCTCAACAGGAATAGAGGATTCCAGAGTAAGAGACATGTTGTCAGGAGCAGTGGATCAGCAGACGTGGCACTGGAGGCAGTGGAACCTGCATCAGCAGACGCGGCACTGGAGGCAGTGGACCCCAGATCAGCTGATGCGGCATTGGTGGCAGCGGACCCCGGATCAGCAGATGTGGCACAGGAGGCAGTGGACCCCAGATCAGCAGATGCGGCATTGAGGGCGACAGACTCCAGATCAGCAGACGTGGCTCTGGAGGCAGTTGATTCATCTGAAATTTTTTTTAAAGCCTCTGGGAATTCCCTGCAGAGGCCAACAGCCAACTTGAAGGCCTTTGCTGTCACCCTAAAATGTTCAGCCAAGAGAAACAGAACATGGGTGGGCCTAATGTCCTTTGGATCCATTTTTAAAGGACTGAGTATATTATAATGTTTCAACAAGGACTTTACTGTAGAAAATCAGAACTTACAAGAAAAACATGCAAAAACGGTCTATGAAAAATTCTGAGGAGAGGTGGATGCTTAGAGCAGGAGGATTAGGATCAGGAATGGCACCAGAAGCCCTGTCAAAAATTTCTTCACTGATAAATTATCTATGTTTAAAATATAACTTAACTCAACATATAATACACACTTTTCCATAATCAGATGTCCTAGGATGGTATATACTGTCATAGAACATATGTTTATGGAATATTGTGTTTTATATGTAGAATTATAAGTAGAATTAAAAGGTGTTCAGAATAATCATTTATATTCTCCTTGTCTTCTATTTTTCATCATGTCCCAACAGACGAACAAGCATTTTGAACTTTTGGATCACCCCTTTAACCACCACATTTTATGAGCAAATAGGTAGAGGATGGACTGTGTTTATTAGAGCTGGGCACCAAGATATAGAAGAGGAATTGGGAAACTGTGTTAGATGAGGGCAGAAGCACCAGGCAGCTCAGAGACCTCCCCAAGATAACAGTTGGGATGTGTTATTATTAGAGATGGGCGAATTTCCCGAAATTCGTTTCGTTCACTTCGCCGAATCTCTCGGCAAAAAATAACTTCGTTCCGAATTACTTCGGCACGAATCACGTTACAAAACAGCTATTTCCAGGCTGCACAGAGCCTGCAGGGTGCTGTAGAACGTTGTGCCATGCTTAAATATGCAGAGGGAGCTTTGTTTGGTCTTCATACAATGTTGTGTTTTAGTATGACACTCACATGACTGCCGCCGCTCTTAGAATCGCTTCACTATAAAATTCCCGGGGCTTTTAAGGGGGCAAAAGACCAAAAAACGAAGCGGGAATGTTGCCGATAAAGTCAGCCAGAGAAAGCTGGAAAAAAAAAAAAGCGGGGGCTCAGAGGGCAACATTAGGACACAGTGTGGGGTGACGGCGCTAGCCACGCGCAGAGGTCAGACATTTGGCACAATGACTTCTGGAGGGGGAAAAAAAAGGAATGGGGCACAGATGGAAAAAGACAAGGGTGGAGGCGGGGCAGCACCCGCAGGGGGGGTAGACAGTGGCACAATGACAGGTGTGTGGTCAGGGCATCAGCCCAGCAGCAGCATGAGGCGGGGCAGGGGGACAATGACACATGTGTAGGTCACAACAGCAGTCACAGCAGCGCATGGGGTCAGAAGTGGCACAATGACACAGGTGGAGGTCACGGCAGAAGCCACAGCAGCGCATGGGGCAGACAGGGGCACAATACACATGTGTGGGCACGGCAGCGCAGCATGAGGTCAGGCAGGGGCCCAAAATGACTTCTGGGGGTGGCAAAAAACGGGAGTAGTCCACAGAGTGGGAAAAATGCACAGTTGTGGGTCAGGGCAGCAGCCACGCACAGCATGAGGTCAGACAGTGGCAAAAGCCCCTTTGGAGGTGGCAAAAAAGGAACCCACAGAGTGGGAAAATGTACGTGTGGGGGTTCACGGCAGCAGCCACAGCAGCAGTGAGGCCAGACAGGGGCACAATGACACAGTGCGAGGTCAGGGGCACAGCCACCAGCCATGAGGTCAGGCAGGGCACAATGACATTCGGGAGGGGGAAAAAACAGGGTAGGCCACAGAGGGGGACAATGCCACAGTGGGAGGTACGGCGCAGCCACACCCCGCAGCATGGGGGTCAGGCATGGCACAATGACATTTGGAGTGACAAAAACGGGGTAGGCCACAGAGGGGGAAAATGAACATTTGGTAGGTCACGGAGCGCTACCAGCAGCATGAGGTCAGACAGTGGCACAATGACCGTGTGGGGTCACGGCAGCAGCAGCATGAGGTCAGCAGTGGACAATGACATTTGGGAGGTGGCAAAAACGGAGTAGGCCACAGAGTGGGACAATGACACAGTGTGGGGTCAGGAGCAACCACAGCGCGCATGAGGTCAGACAGTGGCAAAATGACGAGTGTGGAGGTGGGTGGCCAATACCAGTCCCTGGTAAAATGGTTGGTGGAGTGGAGAAATGCAGAGATGTGTGGCATCAGGCGGGGGGCGGGCATCAGAATAGTGGCTGAGGCAGGTATTTTGAACCCAGATCATTTCTCCCAAGTTTGGGTGGGGCGCTGGCTGATGCAGTCTGATGCCAAGGCATTGGTGTGTGGAAACCCTCCCCGATCCCACCCCTATTCATTTTGACAAAGGTCAGTCGTTCCACATTCCCGGGGACAAGGGGTTCTCCTTGGGGTAACGATGGCCCCCGCGCATTGAACACCCCTTGATGCCACACTACTGGCGGGGCAAGACAGTTCCCCACTGCAAAAACTCGGCAAGTTGGGGGCCAACATCCATTTTGGGTCCCCATACCCAGGGATCTTCAAACGGGGTGGGCGAGTCTGTCCAAGTGGGGCCCCCACCTGTTGGTTTTGCCTCCCTCTCAAAGGGGGAAAAGGCTCCTTTTGGATGGGGTGCGAGGGCCCAATAGGGTGGAAGGCAAAGTATCCCTCTCCCGGTGCTGACTATTCGGCTGTCACTAGCCGGGAAATAAGCATGCTGGGGCCCATCTGCACAAGTGACTCGGGGGGCTCCCGCCTCCATTTCCATGTATACTGCCACGGTGCTTGGGGGGGTCCTCCCCCGTTTTCCCTCATCTCTATCCACCTCCCCAGCGCTCCTGCTCTCCTCTTTGGCACCGGGTAGAAAATCCTTCATTTCACCAGAAAATTTGCTTTGCCCCCAAAATGTCCCCCCTCTCCTCCCCCTTTTCATCCCCCCGGACTCTGGGCCACGAGATGTGTCGCCAGCTCCAGCCCCCTGCCCAGACGGGTTTTTTTCCAAACCCCTGAAGCATGGAATGACGTTATTCATCCCGAGTCCGGGCGCTGAAAAATAAGTCACCTCCTCAATGGCCTCAACAAACGGGGGTGTCACGCATGAGCTCCCACTGGCTGACATCAAAGTTACACAGGGATACTTCTGTCTGCCGGGACTTCAAAAAATCTTTTTAATGGCCCTTTTTCTCTGTTCATACAGTCGGCCCAACTGTGCAGGCTGGAATTCCAAAACGGGGGAAACATGATATCAAGTGTGTTGGGGGGGCCCGTTCTGCTCTGCAACCGAGGAGGGTTTTCCCGGGGTTTGTACGAATGGATAAAAGTGATGCCATTTTCCCTGGCCATTTTCAAAATGTTTGAAGATCGGTGGAAGATTCAGGAACCTTTTCACAACCGATTGAACATGTGCGCCATGCAGGCGCTGGCCCCATCCCTCCTCGGTGCGCGCGGACCCCATGTTCCTCCCATTTCCATCACCATGGTTCCGATTTGTATTGGGCGGGAGAAACCCACACATCGATTTCTTGCGATGACGCGGAGCTTTTTCCCTCCCCTGTGTGACTTCGTACCCCGAGGAACCCGGGTAAAATTGGTAACCGTGTCCCCTACACATGGGTATGATGGGCAGTATTGTGGGGCTGGATGGTGGTTTGGGGGTGGAGGAGGAGGAGGCGGACATTGGCGCGGGCGCATTTGACAACGGGGAGGAGAAAGCGGCGTTCCTACCCAAGTTGTTGGTGTGCCTGGGCCGGAAGCCATTCACCCGTGGGGAAAAAGGACATGTACTGGCCCTGAGTATTACAGCTCCGACGTCCGCGCTCCCGTGCACTTGGAAACAAACCGATAAGCTTAAAGGACTGGCCCCCCTTTCTGTTCTACATTTTTTATAAAGTGCGGTACTGCCTTTTTGGAAAAGAAATTCGGTTAAAACTCTCCATCTCGGCTCGGCACAAGCCATTAGTTTTCTAAAGGTGCAAGCCCCCAATTTTTTGGGAAAGGAAGGACTGCAGTCCCAACAACTTGGACAGGACAGGGCCTCTGCACCTTAGGAGGGTTTGGGACCATATGTTTCTCTTTGCAATCGCCTCGCTGAAACGACTGTTGGCCATGAGTAGGGGGACAGGAACATTTGGACCGGGAGATGTGTCAAAAGAAAACCCCCTTCTGGGGGTGGGGACCCTTGACGGCTGCAATGGCATGCGTGCCATGGGCCTGTGCTGTGTGTTGTGCGGCGGCAGGATGGACCACCACATCGAGTCCGTTTCTCCCAGGCCCCCGGGATGGTGACACTGCATGTGTTAACGCGGGGTTTTTTCCCCAACGTTAGCTCCCTGGCCACGTTTCATTTTTGTTACGATTTACATTACCCAAATTCGGCCCTCTGGTGTCTTAGAAAAGAATGCCACACCCCCCGAGAGGATTTTCCCCCCAACGCTCCGCATGAGTGACTACTGCCGCCGCTCCCTCGCTGAGCCCTGTGCGTACTTTTTGGCCCTGCGAAGGGGGTTTTTTTTCCCGTGGCGCTTGCTCCCGACCCCACTGCTGCTATCCTGCTGATCACGGCCAAAAACCCCATTTGGGGCTGCCCCGCTGGCCTAACGCGCAAGCTGACGCCCTCTTCTCCTGACGATATGAACCCCTTGCCTCCCCCGGGCTCCCAAGGCGGTCGGTTCATCATCTTTATTTGTTTTTCTCGTCATTTTGCTTTCCTCAACCGGTCTTGGTATGCAGGGGCTGCCCCCTCCAACGACCTCCCTCCCTCCAACATCATACTTTCCCGCCTACTGCAAGAAGCGGGGGATATTGGCCCCATTTCTTCGCTGCCAAGTAGCGCTGACTGCCCCCCTCAATTGTTCATCCTCGCTTTTTAGTGGCGCTGACCCAGACCACATAGAGATCCTGGCTGAGGGAAACCGGGTGGGCAGAGGCGGGTTTGGGGAAGGTGAGGGCCGCTGACCCCTCCGGGCCATGCCAAAAAAGGGTTGGTTGAGTTCCCCCCGATCTTGGGTGGGGTTGTCAGATGTCATCTGGGGGGAAATGGATGCATAGTCAACCAAACAAGAACCATGGGGTTCTGAACAACACACGGGGCCCCTAGATGACAGCGAGTTGTGGCCTCACCCAGGACCCCCGCTGCGAGTCCCCCCTTTTGTGCTGCGACCTGGGCCTGGGGAAATTTTGTCCCCTTTCCCCCTCGCAGGTGAAGAGCCCGCCAAATCTCTGTCTGCATACTGTTTTTTTTAAAAATTTCAGACACGTTTATGAAGTATCGTAATGATAAATACACACCCTGTATTTGACAACAAAAGAACCCATAAGAAGCTTGGGTAACCCTTTGGATATAAAAATTGCGCTCCAACAAAGGGCAGGAAAATTACTTGTATGTTTCCCTTTAAAAACTCTGTGTATTTTTACTGAATATAAAAGCACAAACAGTTAATTAACCTTGGATATAATTATGCTACAGAATTCTTCTGTGACGGGGAAAAAAAAAAGTTTCTTTTTCTGAGTACCTTTCAAACAACGCTTAATTAACCCGGTGTTTTAATTGCGCAAAATAAACGGCAACCGCAAACTAGTAGGTTTTGTAGGTGTTACAATTGCGTGTTTTCTACTCCACACAAAAAGATAAAATTGTAATTAACCTTTTGCTTGTGAATTATGTACGGAAAAAAAGTATATTTTTGGCGTTGAAAAAGACGGTTTCTTGGGGCAGCACACCACAAAAAAATTAATTAACCCCCGGATGTAAATTTGGGAAAAGAATTGAGCAACCACAAAATAGTAGCTTTTGTAAGGTTAAAAATTGGTGTTTTCTACCCCACAAGAGAAAAAATTTTAATTAACCTTCCTTGTGAATTATGTACAGGAAAAAAAGTATATTTTTGGCGTTGAAAAAGACGGTTTCTTGGGGGTCAGCACACAGCAAAACAACGCTTAATTTTAAACCCCCGGAAGTAAATTGCGCAAAAGAATTGGCAACCCCCAAACTAGTACTTTGTAGCTGTTTACAATTGGTGTTTTCTAGCCCACAAAAGAGATAAAATTGTAATAACCTTCGCTTGGAATTATCTACAGGAAAAAAGTAATATTTTGGCGTTGAAAATACGGTTTCTTGGGGTCAGCCACCAGCAAAACAAGCTTAATTTAACCCCCTGGGGTTAAATTTCGCAAAAAAATTGAGAACCACAAAAATAGTAGCTTTGTAGCGTGTTACAATTGTGTGTTTTCTATCCCAAACAAAAGAAAAATTTAATTAACCCTTGCTTGTGAATTATTAAGGAAAAATGTATATATTTTTGGGGTTGAAAATGACGGTTTCTTGGGGTCAGACACCACAAAAAAACGCTTAATTAACCCCTGGAGTAAATTGCGCCAAAAAAATTGGCCCCACAAATAGAGTTTGTTTTCCTTGTTAAAAATGGTGTTTTTCTACGCCACACAAAAAGAATAAAAATTTTAATTAAACCCCCGTTGGAATTATGCTACAGGAAAAATGTATATTTTTGGCGTTTAAAAAATGACGGTTTCTTGGGGGCAGCACCCGCAAAACAACGCTTTAAATTTAACCCCCGGATGTAAATTTCGCAATGAAATTTACAGCCAAAAATAAGTGGGATTTTTATTGAAAAACGCTGTTTCTTTAAAGAATACAACAGGAACTGGCTTAGATCCCACTTGGGTATTGAATGTATATGCGCTGCAGTGGACGCACACTGGATTTCAGTCCAAAACCCCAAAAAATTAGAAATAGAACATTAAAATAAAGTCTCTGAACAGCTGAGACCCCCATAAAAATCGCTGAAAAAATCAGTTCTTCAGTGAAGCTATCCCAACAGCCGCAAACCGCACCTTCCCCGATCAGTACAGTGAGAGGAGTGTGAGCTCCCGGCGTCGTGCCGGACTTAATAGTGCGGTGAGTCACAGAATCCCGCCCCCGGCTCTGATTGGCTTCATCTCTGCACATGTAAAGCAGGGTATGCCCTTCTTCCTCCCCGAGTGCTTTGCCCTGTACGCCAGTCCGCAGCCATTTTATCAAACAAAAGCACACTTCGTTCACCCGAAGTACCCCAAAGTTCACTTCGTTCCCAACCGAAGTTTTTTCCCGAAATTCTAAACGAATTCCACTTCGTTAGAATCGATTCGCCCATCTCTACTTATTATGGGTAAAATATATGAACTGCTAGAAACAATGCTGCTACAGACAAAAGAAAATCATAAGTGGAGGATAGAATAAAATACAGGAAGCTAAGTTAATACACAGGTAGAAATTGTTTTTTTTACCACTTAATAATGAATGATGGCTATATCCTGCATCTTGATGAAAATATCAGTTGTAATGATCTTGCAGCTACTGTCAAATGTACCCACAAGAAGACAGGAGGGTGCTAATGGGTGCTAATTAACAAAGCACGCAGGTCTGCCATTGTTGTCTGTTTATGCAAACTAAGAGGTAACATATTTGTCATAAAATTTCCCCCTCAGAAAAAACACACACAATAAAATACCACCACATAAAAATATACATATCTAGTGCCACCACAATTCACAACAATTTATAGAATAAATATAAGCTTTTATTAATTTTTTTTTACGACATGGGGGATTGTTTTTTTTCCCTATCCACCCAAAAAAAATTACAAAATTATTTAAGAAATTATATGTGCCCTAAAAGCGTACTAATAAAAAATCTACAGTACATCCTGCAAAAAAAAAACCTTCATTTTCCTACAAGTATGGAAAATTTTTAAAAAAAACTAATAGCACTTGGGATGTTACCTAAAAATCCAACATGCTATTTTCTGAGCAAAATTACTAAATTGTAAAAAAAAAAAAAAATAAATAAAAAATAAATATATATATTATATATTTATATAATATAATTTATTATATTATATATTATATATATATTATAATTATATATATAATATATAAATAATTTTAAAATAACTATTTGATACATTTCTGGGGTTTGGAATGGGACTTGTTATTCCACTATGGTAAAAGTGGAATGCAAAGGACAATGACAGAATTACTATATTCCCTCCCTCCAAAAAAAAGTCAAAAAAATTAATTGAAATTAATTTAAGTACCTAAAAATTGTGACTTAAAAGGTGTTATTAAAAACACAAATCATCTTGTAAAATACAAGCCCAGACAAAGCTAGAAGACTAAAACCCTCATGGCTGTTCAAGCCTGTTCATTAAAGGGGTTTTCTCACCATGCAGTTTTACACAGCCACCACCAGCTTTAGAATCACACATGCTGTTCAAATTGTTGGCAGGTCTACAAGGTTTATAGCAGTAGCTGACACATCAGCCCTGCTGTTCCTAGCTATTCCTATTACACTGGCAACACTTACATTGAGTGCAAGAGATTTATAAAGGTTGCAGAGCTCTAAAGGGTGCTTACTTAACTAAATGAAAAGCTTTTAAAGTCAATAACTAGAGGTAAGGCTCTGCAGGAGGTGATTCACCGTGGACAGATTGAGTGAGTGGCAGCATCTTAGAGCAATGAGAAATAAGAGAGAGCAGGGAGAGGTTGGATAGAGAGGTGGTTACAATCATAAACGTGTGTGCTTGTAGAGGAGATAAAATGTTCTTTATCTTCTCACCAAAGAAAAATCAACAAGGCAAAGTACAGTTTTTAGAAAAAGTCTTCAGTTCTCTATTCCTACATGTTAAAATCCAGTCGTTTTAGTGAGGAAACCTCTTTAAGTGGCTAGATAATTGTTTTTTTTTTTACAATGACAAATAAATTGGTAAATCTAGAATCTTTATTGTAATATTTTGCAAGTTTCACACTTTTGCTCATTATTTTCTGTGTGTGCAGTACACTGTGTTAGCATGTGTAGCTACCTGAAAACTGTCAATATGCAGACTGACTGCTGCTGGCAGATGTTACTGTTTCATTTTTAATTCTAATCGTGGCCTAACTGCCTCACATGTTTGGTTCAGCCTGTTAGGGCTTAATAACCACCTCATGATCAGATATCCCTAGTGTTACATCCCCGAATATCAATAAACATTTGGCCAAAGCATACTGAAAGCAGACTGATCAGCACCATTTCAAGTAACATGTTCTGCTATACAGCTCTAATCTTAACACGCCTATTTGCATAGTGACATAAGAGGGTTATTGAAAAGATTATTTAAAAGTTTATTTAAAAAAATGAAAAAAATTCCATTTAATGTTACCTTTTATTTATTTTTTACCATTATAATTATTTTTCAGTTGCACTTTAAGAACCGTGTATAGTAAAGCTGAAAGGAGGCACGCTGCGATGTTTGCTCTTGGGCATAATGAAAAATGTTGTAGGCCCAAGATTTCATTTGCTTGGCAAAGTACCACCATTGTAGAGGGCATAATCTACAAGGTAATCTATACTGAAGTTCATGTTAAAGTTTGAAGACTGATTTATTCTTTTCAACAAAGCCTGATAAAAGCCTATGCACAACTAAGATCCACTGAGATTTTTTCCCCATCTCGGCTTACTACATGCACAGCATAAATTTACTGTTGAACGTGAGATGTAGTCAGGAAAGAGAAAGCGGAAGGACTTAGCATGAAGTGGAGAATAATTAGGCATGAATAAAGTACATATTTAACCAAAGAATTAACAATATGCAAGTTATGGAACACCAGCTGTTACAGTAATTGTCATTTCTGGAGACAGGAATTGTTATCATCATAGACTTTTGTTTTCTTTTTTTTTTCCTCGCATAATGTGTTATGCGTTACAATGATACACATCAGCAGCTGGTCATGTAAAATCCATGACTTTATCAATTATAAAAACTGGGGAGAATTATCTGTGATCCAAATATTCTGTTTAAAATTGATTTGATTCCAAATAAGATATATTTTGGAGTCTCTTTTGAACAAATGTATCATGTTTTCATATTTAGAGGGATATGTATGAATGGGCTTTTCGCCTGTTTTCAGGCGTATAATGCGCCTCATTGTGCCGACTCCGCTGTCGGACGCACTAGTGCGATGTTAGGTGCAAGCTTCGCCACTTTGTAATGCGCCTAACATGATGGGGCGTTATTTGGGCATGCTGTCGGCGTTCTGGGGCGGGACGCACCAGATTAGAAAACTCTGACGCATGTATGAATGTCGGTCGGCAAAGTGAGGCGCATTACAGCTCCGACAGGCAGACGTAGTTCAATGTGTTCTACCTGAGCCGGAGGAGGCGAAGTAGAGCTAACAATTATTTTAATGGGGCAAAATGTACCCTCGGTCTACAGTTACAACAGTACTATAATAAAAATGATTTGTAACAAAAATTTATTAATTGACAAAGATAAATATCCAAGTTGTAGAAAAAAGATTTCAATGCATTGAAAAAGTTGATCATTTAATAATAACGAAAATGGAAAGAAATATCAGCTATAAAATGTCTTAAAAATTCCGAGAAACTTAAAGTAATTTTACATTAAATAAGCCACTGATGATGTTGTACTGATTTTAATTTTTTTCCTTTTTAATACCAACAATTGGAGATGTATTTTTGCTGCTTTTACCTTTTATTCTATTTATTATATACAGCAAGAGCCAGCACAGCACAGGTATTGCTGGGACTCGTGGTCCTTCTTCTAGGCAGGATTTCTATTCACTGACATGCTTAATGATTTATCTCTGATTTCCAGCCTGTCTAGAAACTTAATACATGTTAGGCGCATGAATTATGCACCTACGTTCCACAATGCGGCTCACACACAGGCGAGGCGCAGGGAACTTTACACCACATTTATGGGCGCACTTCGGGCACAGCCATACATCAGAAACAGTTTTCATGGACAAAAAAGTGAACACGACCACCTCGACGCGCCGATCTTCATACATGTCCCCCTTAATGTTTTGTTAGTCTGATAGAAACCGAAAAGTATGTTTATAGAGAAGAGGTGACACATTTATGACATCTGTTTCTCTCAGGAGGTCAGACAAATCTTTAAAGGGTTTTACAACCATAGACATTTATCACCTATCTACAGAATAGGTGTTAAATGTCTGATTCCTAGGGGTCCCACTGACCACTAAAATGGGGACCCCAAATTCCTGTTTTTCACCACAGAGCTCGCGCAATAAGGAAGTATTTGACCAGAGCAGTGGCCAAACGTTACAGTGTTGCTCTGTTCAAATTCTATAGGATTGATGAAGACAACCAAATACAGAGCTTGGCTAGCTTGTGTTGTCCTATGGAGTTTAAACAGAGCAACAGCGTAGATGTTTGGCCAGTGTTTCAATGACTTAATTGCTGTGTGAGTTCTATGAGGAATAAAAGGGATTCAGAGGGCCTGCTTTAACAACCACTGGGGATCCCAGTGCTTGTACCTCCAGCGGTTAGACACATCACCTATTCTCTGGGTAGGTGATAAATGTCTGTAGTCGGAACACCCTTTTAAATCACTGCTCCAAAAACAATTCTTACTAGCTTTCTCCCAGGTAATTGCTGAACTTAAATTGACAGATCACTTGATTTAATTTGCCTCCTTTCATAAATCTGTCTCAAAAATCTTTTACAGAGTATATATGGAGTGTATATGTGATTTATTTATTCATGGTTACGCGTATGTGTACAGTGAGACATTTTCCTAGTGTTAACAGTAACCATAGATCACTATTGTGATCTAAATGCCCAATTGTCTTAAAATTCACTTCTCCCTGTTTCTTTGACATTTGACCTTTAAATTGATTTAATTGTTGCTTTATTTTTGGTGGTGAAGGCTATCCGTGAAAAACAGTAGAATAAAGTCTCTAAGAATATGTCATAAGCAGATGTCCCCAATATCTTGTTGGCATGCACAATGCATCAGTATCGCCATAAACTGAATGGTTTGTGATTAAATACTAGTCCTAACTGCTTTATCGATCAGCAATATGATTGCCAAAATGTACGAAAAGTTAGCTCAGAAGTGAAAAATAGTGATGTCACATTCATAAGAAAAGATGGATACCAGATAATCTCATTAGTTGCAGCAAGCTGGATATAAGTATTGCATCAGTCTATTGTTTCTGAATAATGACAGTAATGAACTGGGATTCTAATACAGCACATCGGTGCATTAAAACTCTTCATGTCTTGAATCTATAAATGAATTCACTAATAACATTTTCAATGTTTATTTCATTAAGCCTCAGAGATTAAGAAGCCATTTGTCTTGTTTCAGCTCCATGATCCCTTTCAAGCATAAAGGATCATTTTAAAGTCATAAGAGATGTAAGGGCCAACAAGTCTCTGCATTGGATGCCTACAGATGTAGCAGAGATTATTTGGTATAGATAACTTACTACAGAGAGATATGTTATCTCATAAGCCATTGAGAAGCATTGAAAAAACAAAAATGGTGTTGTCAGAGGTAAAATAATGCATTAAATTCCAAGTAAAGCTTTGTGATATCTATAATATTGAACAATATACGCATGGCAATAAAGCAGTGACAAACTTGATAACGTGATATGCTGCAAAATAAACCTCTGTGTTACCAAAACATAGATGCATTAAAGATTACGGCTTATGCAAAAGTATCTTGATTAAACTATCTAATTGTAGTTCTCCTTCTAATCATGTGCATAAATACAAATTTGGAAACCGCACAACGAGGACTAAGTCAAGGGTTTATAGCGATGACAATGCTGAATAACATTCCAGTTGAAAATAATTAGGACATAAAGTTAAACTTTGCTTATGTAGATTAGTAATATTTAATCATTTGTGCCCTCAGCACAATTCCACAAACCTATTGACTGCTATTTAATTGGTTTGTCCTGGATAGAGCATATACTGTATACATGAGTTCTATTCTGCCCATAACTGGCCCGTGTAGGGAAATGTCATGTTAAACATGGATAATCACAAGGTCAGCTTTTACTTAAAAAGTGTTGTTTTCAGGTCAGTTTTGACTCACGTTAAAACACAAGCCAAGGAAATAACATCTAGAAGAAAAGGCATGGTTTATCTTTCATTTTAATAAAGATTACATTAAATCAATTCACACAATCTCAGACACTACTTAAAGACTTTACCCAAATTTAAAAAAAAGTATTGTAGTCATTTCCTAAAAATAACATATTAATTGCCCTACCTTAAAAACCTTTTCCTTCTTTTACAAAGAAAGTTAAAGATGTGGTAACACAGCAATACTTGACATAAATCCTCATTCATGTTAAATTGATTTAGAAATCTCTGTGGGTCAGTGTTTACATTTTTGGATTTCAGGTTTATAATGTGCTACTGAAAGAAAAGGTTATGTGAGTTAAGCTTGGCTGACATGTGTTGGGGGTTTCCTTCGAAATCTCCATTGCATGTTCCGTCAGGAATGGCAGAAGAAATAGCACACCAAGTTGCACTATTTTTCTATCTAAGCAGCAGAAACAATGGGAGAAACCCGATGGACTCATTGCAAGCAATATGATCCATTGGGGGCCATTGGCGTCCATTGTGAAATGGATTCTTTTATACCCATTTTCACCTCTGTGATGAAGGTTCAAATTAGAACCTCCAACGCAGATGTGAACCAAGCTTTAGTGAGTTAAAGTATTTACAAAATTTGGGAGGGACATAGTTTTGTGTATGAATTGTGGCAAAAAATGTTTATAAACTTATACACGTCTTATTATAAAATCTTGTTATATAAATTTTATTTTAGATTTTTATGTTACTTTAGACAGGATAGCTTTATTTCTTCATTCTAAGTATCATTTCAATTTGTTTGGATTCTCAGGTGGCCTGTTGTGCTTTATACAAGTAAAGTCTGAGCACCAGTGGTGCAAACTGAAACTACTGGACCTGATGCTAAATTCCTAAGGGTATGTTCACACAATGAACTTCCCCTGGAAAAAGGGTTGTGTAATCAGTGTCAGCCCTAAAATTTCTGCCACAGATTTTTGAGTTTTATACTGCAAAACTGGCCATGTTTTAGCTGTAGATTAACACCAATACAATAGAGCTCTCCTATCTCTAGACTACCAGTGGTAGATAATTTCAAAAAAGTGACGTCCTTACTTTTCTTCTGCATTGCAGAAAAAAAAATGATGGTGTAGTTAAAGGACTGTTCCGGGAATAGACTTTGCTCGCATATCACAAGCATATGCCATCAAAGTTTGATAGGTACAGGTCCCACCTCTAGGACCTGCATCTATCTTGGAAAAGGGCTCTCAAAAGTTACAGAGCAGACTGGGTAGTCCGTCACACTTGCATATGGCTCTTCATTCTGTTGTATGGGAGTTACAAAAAGAGCCGAAGACAGCACTCGACTGTACTTGAAACTCTCATACAACAAAATGAAGAGCCATGCGCGAATGTGACTGGCTCTCCAGACTGCATTGTAAATTTCGGGGGCCTGTTTCTAGGATATCTTTGGGTCCCTTAAGTGGGACTGATGGCTTATGCTAGCAATATGCCATCAATGACTATAGTGAAAACATCCCTTTGTTGTACACTACTCATAAAAAATTAGGGATATTTTGCTCTTGGTTGACCTTTCAGCATGAACATAGCATTTCTTGAAATATCGATATGTTTTGCACAAATTGCTGATCTCTAACAAGGAGCTTAATGGCAAAACTTTCAACAGGTGTTTGATCCTTGAATCACCCAATACATTTAGGGGATCAGTTTAAATTGGGATATAAACAGTCCTCCTCATCATGCTGTTTACATTTTGGCATCATGAGACCAAGACAAGACCTTACAATTGATCTCAGTACTTCACCATTGCGAGGCTTCAAGCAGGATGCTCTTAGACGGAAGTGGCCACTGAGCTAAACTGTCACAGAGTGTCATCAGCAGGTTGCAACAGAGATACAGAGAGACTAGAGGAGTAACAGAAAGGCAAAGAAGTGGAGGTCCTTTGCCTACATCACCCACTGATGACTACTTTATTGTAAACATCAGTTCATGAATGCCACATAACTCTAGGCATGTTTAAGGAAGGTGAAAAGCAACCAAGTGTCAAGTTAGACCATTTGTAACCGTTTATATCAGTTTGTTCTGCATGTTTGGAGACTGGAAAGGGTACCTGACAAAGCTGATGCATAATTCTCTCGGTGATGTCTCCAGCATCGTTGATAGCCATCACTTCTGCTCAGAGTGAATCAACTTTTATCATTGAACAGCACTGAAGACAAGTGGCATAGATGCTTCCTGGCCCATGCAAGACGATGCCTGTGCCTGGTGGGGTGGTCAGAATGTCTAGCATGCAGACCACGTGCTGTTTTAAGCACATTGGTGTATGCTTGTTTAATACTAAGTAAATCATATATTGGGAACACCCATTTAACAATGTGAAGTATGCTGCAATTTCTTATTGAAAACAATGGGATGCAGATGCCACATGGTTTTCAAGCAGATTTTGCATCAGAAGAACATACAGTTGAAACCAGACGTTTACATACACTACATAAAAAGAAACATATGCATGTTATTCTCACTATCTGACATGAAATCAGAATAAACCTTACCCATTTTAGGTCAAATAGGATTACCAAAATTATTTATACTTGCCAAATGCCATAATAATGAGAGATAGAATTTTTCAAGGAATTTTTATTACTTTCTGCAAAGTCAAAAGTTTACATACATTTCATTAGTATTTAGTAGCATTGTCCTTAAACTGTATGACTTCAGTCAAACATTTTGGATATCCATCTACAAGCTTCTCACAATAGTTTGTAGGAATTTTGGCCCATTCCTCCTGACAGAACTGGTGTAACTGATGCATGTTTGTAGATCAACTTGCTCGCATCTGCCTTTTCATCTTTGCCCATAAATTTTCAATAGGATTGAGATCAGGGCTTTGTGTTGGCCACTCCCAAACTTTAACTTGGTTATCCTTAAGCCAATGTGTAACCAGTTTGGCAGTAGGCTTCAGGTCATTGTCCATTGGGAAGAACCATTTCCGCCCAAATTTAAACTTCCTGATTGATGTCTTGAGATGTTGTTTCAGTATTGACACATAGGGCGACATGTATGAAAACTGTCTAGGTCTAAAACTCTCTTTGTTGCCCATAGCAACCAATCAGTATGTCCCTTTCATTTCATATAGTGCTCTGGAAAAATGAGAGGGGCGCTCTGATTGGTTACTATGGGTAACAAAGTGAGTTTTAGACCTAGACAGTTTTCATACATGTGGCCCATAATCTTCTTTCCTCATGATGACATCTATTTTGTGAAGTGCACCAGTCCCTCCTGCAGCATAACAACCCCACAACATGGTGCTGGCACTCCCGTGTTTCTCATATATGGGATGGGGTTCTTAGGCTTCCACGCTTCTCCCTTTTTCCTCCAAATGTACCGATGGTCATTAATGCCAAACAAATCAATTTTAGTTTTGCAAGACCACAGGACATGTCTCCAAAACTGCAAGTAGTCATTTGCAGACATTAATCTGGCTTTTATATGTTTCTTTTGAAGTAATGGCTTCTTCCTGGCAGAGTGGCCTTTCAGCCCATGTTGATACAGTACTCATTTCACTGTGGATAATGAAACAATCTTACAGCTTCCACCAGTATCTTCACAAGGTCTTTTGCTTTTGTTCTTTGGTTGATATGTACATGTTGGACCAAAGCATGTTCATTTTTAAGACACAGAACCATCTCCTTCCTGAGCGATATGATGGCTGGACATTCCCATCTTGTTTGTACTTGCATATAATTGTTTACACAGGTGAACAAGGCACCTTCAGGTATCTGGAAATTGCACCCAAGGATAATCCAGACTTGTGCAAGTCCACAATTCTCTTTCTTATATCTTGGCTAATTTCTTTAGACTTTCCCATAGTGATACACACAGAAGCAGTGTGTTTCTGGTGTGATTTAAAATAAATCCACAGGTGTGTCTCTAATTAACTCAGATGTTTCCAATAAACCTACCAGAAACTTCCAAAGACATGACATCATCATATGGACTGTCCCAAATTGTTTAAAGGCATAGTAATCCCAGTGTATGTAAACTTTTGACTTTGCAGAAAGTAATAAAAATGCTTTAAGAATTCTATCTCTTTCATGATTCTGGCATTTGGCAAAGATAAATAATTTTGGTAATCCTAATTGACCTAAAATAGGTAAGGTTTATTATGATTTCCTGTCAGATAGTGAGAAAAACATGCATATGTGTCTTTTTATATAGTGTATGTAAACTTTTTGTTTCAACTGTAACTCCATGTTATTAAAGTTTAAGGCTATGTTCACACGGCTTATTTCAGAACGGATTTACGTCGGATTGCCGATCGTAAATCCGTTCCGAAATCAGTTGTAAATCAGTTGCAAATAAGTGTCACTTAGTGTGGAACGTATTTCGCGACGGATTTACTATCCCCATTCATTATATGTGGTAAATCCGTCACGAAATCCGGCCCAATAATTGACATGCACATTGTTTTTCCGGCCGTTTTGCGGGCGCAAATCCGCGGCGGCAATACGGCACGGAAATACATGTCGTCTGAACGACGACACGTATTTCCCATTAATACCAATGTTAAATGGCCTGCAACTTATTTCAGACTGATTTTGGAACTTATTTACGATCGTAAATACGGCGGCAAATCCGTTCCGAAACAAGCCGTGTGAACGAGCCCTAACAGTTTCCACCAATTTTGCATGCAATTTACAGTACTAGTATCCTATATATTACTGGCACCAGTTGTAAGGTGTGACTGCAACCTCTGCATCGTATACTTAAAGGAGTTTTTCACCACAATGGTAAGCTTTTAACATGTAGGGAAATGTAAAAGAGGACTATTAACAAATGCATTGCTGTTGTGATATTGCTTTGCTTAGGGTACAGAGGAGATTTTATCTACTGTTAGTGTACACAAGTTTCTCTAGGTTCTCTCTGCTCTCTCTCTTATCTGATTGCTCCACAAGCTACCATCTGACCATGATGAGCCACTCCCTGGTGAGTCTTATTTTTTCAAACTTCAAATATTCATATCAGCCTAATACAAATCCAGAGCACTCACAGCATAGTATACAAATGAAAACTCCACGCACCTTGAAAGCGAAATTCAGCAAAGACCAATAGAACATATATAGTTAAGTGTAAATTTGACATATTTATTTAACCATTCAATTCCATACAGTATCAAATATCTCCAAAGAGACTTTTAAAGTAGAAAAAGAGAACATTTCTTGATAAATAAAGCATCCGCCTTCAAAACATTACACAGATGTGCACTCAGCTCCTTGTTTGGCTGTTTTCCTTGAACACCACATTGAACATTACATGTTCTTTATCATGATGGACATGTTCTTCAGTGAGTTATTCAGGTTATACAGGTTATTCCATTTCTACTTTATACTGTAAGTCTGTAAATGTCAAGTTTACATTAAACTATACATTGTCTATTGAACTTTGCTGAGTTTTCTCTCTCCTACTAGAGTTTGTTTACCTAAGCTAAGTTTCTTTCCGTTGGTTTCCTATACATTCAATTGTATGGCCGATGGAAAAAAAACTAAAATTGACTGCGCAAAACATGACAAAAACTGCGGCTGTGCATCGGACAAAAAAACAGTCTACTATTGGATGGTTTTTGTCTGATGCTGTGTGGATCTAGCCTATCACTGTAACAGAAATAACAAGGAATTGCAGCTGCTTATATGCCAATCACTGCTGTAGAACCACCCACAGCCTAACCAGAAAGTGTGATCAGAGGCGTAACTTCAAGCTCCGGGGCTCCAAAGCAAAATCTATAAAAAGACCCCCATCCATGCCGTTTATTATAGTGGTACCTTAATATGTGGCAGATGGTCCTTTGGGCCCCCCCAGGCTCATGCCTGTTACCTCTGCACCCCCTATAGCTACACCACTGAGTCAGAAGCTAGCTGTGGCTTTGTAAAACAGCGTGGTGAGAAAACTCCTCTAATGTAAGCCACTGAAAACATATGCAGTATTGTCACGGCACAGAAATAATTGTTGCAAGTATATCCCGCTTCAAGAATAACAAAGGGAAGACAAAATACACCTTCAACAAACACAATGGTGTCACATTACAGAGATGAGATCATAAACAGTTATATCACTGGAAATGATAATAAAGATTGTGACATCATAGCAGTAAATGACCAAGGTGAACTAACAGCATAGGAGTAGAAGCCACAGAAGTCAGAAGAAAAGGTTCCAATCATTGACCATGATTTAATGCTAGATTTGTTTGAGGAATTTAATTGGTCCTCATCCAACCATAGTACATACCTTAGATTATTTACTTATAAAAGGAAGCTTACATCTTTTACAAGCCAAGCATCAGAATAGCCTTTTATTTTTTTAAAACAAGTGGATAAACAAAGCAAGTAACTGTCATATAGTATTTTAAAATATCAGTGCATTATACTTACAGGTGGTCCAGGTGGTCCAGGTCTACCTTCATTACCCTGTAATAAACCATGAAAAGGTTGATATACTTTACTTATATAGAAATATCAATTTTCTTAAATACTGTTTGAAAAAAATTACTTCCTCAGATGATAACCAGAGACACATTTTTCATTTTTATGCCCACACACTTAAGGGTATCATATTAAAGGGGTTTCCTCTCTACAAAGATTGGCTTTCAACTTGTGGGGACAGGTAATTGAGGACTTTTTGCAAATACATTAGTCTTTTACCTTGGGCATGAGATAAGAGAGATTGTATGTGCTCTAAGTGCACAAAGGTTTCTCTGGTTATAACCATAATTTTCCTTTCTGGTTAGACAGAAAGCAGAGAGTGACATCACCATGAACTTATTATCTCTAACAAGATTAGCTTTTGTTAACAGATGTTTTCCCTCAGAACACTTGTAGCTTTGTTTACTGAAAACTAAATCTCCTGCACTTATGTCTTTGTAATGTCTCAGCTATTTACATATTTAAATATACTAATTGCTGCTATAGAACCACCCACCAGATGAGACCAGAGTGGATGAAAAGCTGTTTGTGACTCAGTGAAGCTATGAATTTATGTATGCAGAAGCCACAGTTTCTAAACTTGGCATTACATCATGAAGTATGTCATAGAAATACCTTTTGGCAGGGTTGGTTAAATTGTAAACTAACCCTGAGCGGTAATTGATTTTATTTCCTAGTTTTACATATTTAGTAACAGTAATGTGATTTATCTATTATGTAATTATTTTATAAATGATCTGTATATGCATGAAACAAACAAATGAGTTCTCTATTATCCTAAAATTAATATTCGGTCTCAGGACTGTTAATACATTTTAGTAAAAAAAATATAAAAACACACACACATCTCTGAACTAGTGTTGAGCCGAACCATTCGGAAAATGGTTATTTTGGCACGAACTTTACGTTTTTTAGTAACCCAAGCCGAACCAAATTTTTTGCCGCAAGTTCGGTAAAAAGTTCGGGTTCGGCACTGGTGTTCAAATAGTCTCCAAAAAAAAAAAATGGGAATCTAGCAAGAGAACAAAGAGTGACTTTTAATCACTATATTTATTATTTTGCCATAGGCAAACTTGAACTCTAACAGTTCTCAATCTATATAGCACTAAAATGTAACTTTTATTATGTATAACACTAAACCTCTATACACATGGAGGTCAGGCATGACATTTTAATTTGTGATTTCTCACCTCTTTCTACAAGTGTCACCCGCTGCAGAGGGTTTGACAAGGAAACCTTATATGTTTTATGTCCATTGAATTAGGGATGAATGCCCAAGTGGGATGTTTTGGATCCCTTATTGGAGTTAGTAAATTACTGTATATATAAGGCTCCCCTGTTGATAGGTGGGGTCCCACCAGACTTGATAATAAAAAAGGAGTTATTCCTCCACAATTAGAAAGGGATAAATTGAGAGCTTGGAAATCAGGTTTTTAATAGTGTGTATAGAGGTTTAGTGTTATACATAATAAAAGTTACGTTTTAGTGCTTTATAGATTGAGAACTGTTAGAGTTCAAGTTTGCTTATGGCAAAATAGTAAATATAGCGGCACAGGTGTTCGGCGCATTTTTCAGCTGTTTCCTTCAGTTTTGGCAGCCAGCCAATCAGCGCAGAGCACAGAGGGGGGATCAAAACGTCACCAGTGAGGGTGTAGGTATCTCATTGGCTGCTAAAATCACATGACCGTCTTATGTGTATGTGTTTGCCAGCAGGCAGAAATACCATTTAATAGCGATTTAACACAGGAAAAGCTGCTAGTGAGATTACTTGGGAATTATACACAGCAATAGTTAGGAAGTTAGGTAGTTTTGTACAGATATTCCATAGAAAAAATTCTGTTTATAATCTATTTGTCCATTGCAAAGTATAAACATTTAAGACCACTTGATTTTTATTGAGTGTCCGACAGGTCATTTTTGCTGGTTTTGGGGTCAGGCCACTGTAAAAGACATAGTTAGTAAAGGTCCTATTGAAAGAAAGCTTATTACACATACTCATTTCTTCTTGCTAATTTTATTCTGAGTGTCCATAAGGTAATTTTTGCTGGTTTTGGAGTTAGGCTACTGTAAAAGCGGTGCCTGAGGCGCCAATAGGGCAGTACTCCAGTCAGTGGCCTTAATCAAAAAGGGGCCCAGTGATATGTTAAAAATAGGAAATAGTAATAGGTGGGGGCCACATTTGATTTAGCTACATGGGGCCTTGAAATGGTTAATAGATGACTGACGGCAGCCCTGCCTACCGCTGCACATAACTACGGCACTGCCAGATGAACCTCCATATTCCCTATTGGGATGTTCTTGCTGCCACCACATATATGACATTTTTGTGGGCCTTGGCCTTGGTGCAAAAAATGATAGGGGGCTCCTGCCAGTTACCATGTACCATTTTCAATACCGACGTCTTCTTATGTGTCAAAGGAGCCCCGTAGCAGCTGCTACCGCTGCACCTCCTATAGCTACGTTGTCCTCCTCTTTTCAGTTAGCCATTAAAAGGAATGAATTATTTTAGCCTGTGAATTTTTTTCTGTGACTCTTAGAGACAAATTTTCTTCACTAAGTTGTTCCACTTATACATTTTACTGTTATGAATGCTAATTGCAGCTTCTCCTCCCCTATATGGGTATAAAAATTAACCAGAACATCTTCTCCCATTGACTTAAATGAGGTTCGCAGTTCGGTTCGAGTTCGACTCGAACTTCGAACCGAACTTCTCAAAATTCGAGGTTCTACTCGAACTCAAACTTATTAGGGTTCGCTTATCACTACTCTGAACCGATAAGAATGGATATGTTGTGTGATGCAAACATGTTAGAAGTCCACAAAGAAAATAATTACTTGAGTAGACTAAGAAAATGGAAATATTTCACCTGAAGCTCTGAGCGCCAGGAGCAAAAAAGGGTTAAATTATTGTCCACTAAAGAGTACAGTTGCACTGTTGTAATAATTAAAACTTTTTTCTGAAGCTCGAACAGAGAGCTAAAGCTGTTGTTTTTTGCTACTATACATTGCAAATTTTCTAAGTTTTCTTTAAATTCTTAGAGAGGGACATACAAATTAAAGATGTACATAAGTATATGAGTAATACATGTTGACACTGAAAAATTCACTTGTACATGCTTATTTTACAAAAAGTATATGCTAGTAAGCCAACTAACATTAATAACTAGTCTAATTTAAGAAATGTAAGTTATTAGAAAAGTTTTAGAAAACCATTATTGCTAGTACCTACTGTTTCTGTTATATTTCTTATAACATAATCTTGTACTTTTTAAAATTAAGACATGGCTTCTGATATATACCTTTTCTCCTTTGACCCCTGGAGATCCTTGATGCCCAGTTCGTCCAAAATGCCCCTGTGAAAAGTAAAAATGTTTGATTTGTAAACAACAATAAAAAGCTTTCAGCAACACATATGCTTTGAAAAACTGTACTTTCGAGGTCAGCCTAACCCAATTAAGTTTTCCGAAAAGCATCTTCTCTTCTGACTGATAAAACAGCTGCATTCTACTGATAAGCGCACAAACTGAGAGGATACAATGATGCCAGTGGTTGCTTTTTCACCTTGGCAGATCAAATGTAAAGACCCTACCTGGTGTATGTTGATACAGTGACACATTCATTTTGCTGCTTCAATTGAAATCTGCATATCATTATCAATTTATTTTACATAACTATCTGCACAGAATTTTTCATATTTGGATAACACAGAAAGTCTGCTGTGGCTTATAATATGTATATAAATCATATAGCTGTACATTAAATATATGACAGTATAATAGATGGCAATGGTCTGCTCTCGGAGCATATATAAAATCATAAACATTTTAATTAACATAATGTACAGAGATCTATTAGTGTTCTTTTAAATAAAATGCTGTTTTTTTTTTTTAAAAAGATAACTTGAGCTTTGGGTATATCATAAAGAGTCAACAAAATGTTAACTCAAATTATAAAAAACAGTTAAATTAAACATTTTACATCAAAATTAATTAGCATATATGGTAAATCTAAGACTGTAAACAGGTCATACTTTAAAAATAAAGTCTTTCCTATCTTATAATGTTATGGCATATCACTATAAATCGGATGGTGTTTTCGGGAATAGCTGATGGCAAGGAGCAAGGCTATGTAAAGAAATACTGAGAAGTAGCTTTAAAGTCTAATAAATTGAGGTTTATAATTTTAGGGGGTTATAGGTGTTCCAACCGTTGAACCCCACCCATAAGTCAGGATGACATTATGCCATTACTTGCTATCACTGGGATACTTATCTACTTTCTGCACAATGGTGTGTTATAAAATGAAAACAAAAACAAAACAAAATCAATTAACATTGAGTTCATTAGGACCTTATCTCTTGATAAGATTGACAGTCATCTTGCATTTCTTCCATTTTCTAATAATTGTGCCAACAGTTGTTGTCTTCTCACCAAGCTGCTTGCCTATTGTCCTGTAGCCCATCCCAGCCTTGTACAGGTCTACAATTTTGTCCCTGTGTCTGTAGACAGCTCATTGGTCTTGGCCATAATGAGTAATTAATGCAATTAATACAGGTGATGAGTGCAGAGTAGGGCTTCTTAAAGAAAAACTAATAGGTCTGTGAGAGCCAGAATTCTTGCTGGTTGGTAGGTGATCAAATACTTTTTTTATGCAATAAAATGCAAATTAATTATTTAAACTTGATACAATGTGATTTTCTGGATTTTATTTCTTAGATTCTGTCTCTCACAGTTGAAGTGTTTCTACAACAAAAATTACAGACCTCTCCATTATTTGAAGGTGGAAAAACTTGCAAAATTGCCAGTGTATCAAATACTTATTTTCCCCACTGTATATTCTTTGTTGACTGTTGTCTTTGTCTGTTCTTTATGTCAAATGACTGGATCAGTACATTGGTACATCAGGCACCTTGAAAGGTATTAGACCAGTTTTCCATTCCCTAGGCCCTAGAGTTCTTGACATCTTTGCAAAAAATGGAACTCAACCTGAACAGGTTGTACCTATACTGAATTTAAGAATCATCATAAATTAAACCCTTTCGGCAAGAGAGTGGCACCATGTATCTCTTACCTCCCTGTAATACTGTACTACTGCCAGATCACAGCCCTAAAAAACACTGCGTACCTCACTGTAATACTATATTTCTGTTACATCATATCCAGAGAGAAGCACTGCATACCTCATACCTCCTTTACTGTACTAATACCACATCACAGGCAGAGAGAGAAAACACATACCTCATAGCTCTCTGTAATGCTGAACCATTGACAAATCACAGCTAGAGAAAGAGAGACCTGCTGTACATTATAAAACTTTGTAATAGTATACTAATGGATCACTGCAAAATAAAGACACCGCCTACCTTATGCCTCCCTGTAAAACTGTACTACTGCCGCATTACAACTCGGGAAAGGCATTGAATTACTCATACCTCCCTGTAGTACTGTATTACTACAGGATTACTGCTGGAGAAAGACACTGCATCCCTCATACCTCCCTGTAATACAGTACCAATGCCGAAAGAGTTCAGAATAGTGAGCTGTAGTCTTTTTTCGAGCAGTGACGGCCCCAAATTAGACCTAAGCCCATATTCATGCTGACCAGTATCAAACAAACTTTTTAACCCCTCAAAAAAGCAACAGTTAAAAAATAAGGACCCATGAGAAGCCGAATAACTCTGCAAGTATTTAATAAATTAGCTTGTCTTACATGTTTGTAACATTACATTTAAAATCTATTAATGATGTAAAAAAATATAGCACTCATAGAGAAGCAATGATATTGTACTGGTAAAAGTTGCTCTAGAGTGCTGGCTTAAGTATTATGAGCTTTAGGAGTATAACTAAAGGAGGTGCAGGGATATCAGGCTACCAGCTACCAGGCCATGACGCTTAAGGGGGCCCAAAGGCCCCACTGCCACAAAAAATTGCACCAGTGTTATAAATGCCAAATGGTAGCTGGGGATACTTCTAGATATTTTGGGTTGGGGCCCAGAAGCTTTAAATTTTGCCTTTTGATGAGTTTGTTACATAATCATAACCAAAGAGCCAATACTCTTTTTTTAGGAAAACCATAACACCCCTGCACTATTGGTCCACAATATAATCTGCAGCCAAGAACAACTAAGGAGCTCCATTCAGACTGCCAGAGAGCCACTGGTTTGAAAAAAAAAATGGATTACATTTTGAGTCTATTAGTGCATCTCAAAATTTTTTAATATCATTGAAAAGTGAATATGTGTTTGCAATTCAAGTCAAATAGAGAAATCCATTTGTTGTACAGACTCATTACACACAAAGCTATATGCTGTATTTCAGCTGTTTCTTTCCTTTAATGCGGATGATTATTGCTTACAGCTTGTGAAAACCCAGCATGCAGTATATCACAAAATAAGCATAATGTGAGTAAGATCAATATTGTTGACTCACTGAGTCACATTCAAAGATTTCCTAAGCCCTTAAATGATCCCGCAGTCTAGTTCAGTATGCTATACAATCATGGGGAAGACTGCTGACTTGACAATTATCCAGAAGACAGTCATTGACACTCTCCACAAAGATGGAAAGCCCAAAAAGTTGCTAAAGAAGCTGGCTGTTCACAGAGTGCTGTATCAATGCATATTAATGGAAAAATGTGTAAAAGGAAAAGGTCTGGTAGAAAAAGGTGCAAAAGCAACAAGGATGTCTGCAGCCTTGAAAGGATTGTCAAGAAAAAGCCATCCAAGAATTTGGGAGAGATTCACAAGAAGTGGACTGCAACTGAAGTCAGAGCTTCAGGGGCCACCACACACAGACATATCTGGGACATGGGCTACAACTGTTGCATTCCTTGTGTTTGGCCACTCAAGAACCAGAGACACGGTCAGAAACATCTTACCTGAGTTAGAGAAAAAGGACTGAACTGTTGCTCTGTGTTCAAAGTCTTGTTTTCAAATTAAAGTAAATTTCACATTTCATTTGGAAACCAAGATCCCAGATTCTGGAGAGGCCACAATTGAAGTTGCTTGAAGTCCCGTGTAACGTTTCCATAGTCAGTGATGGTTTGAGGAACCATGTCATCTGCTGGTGCTGTCCACTGTTTTATATCAAGTGCAAGGTCAGTGCAGCCATCTACCAGGACATTTTAGAGCATTTCATGTTTTCCTCTGCTGACAAGCTTTATGGAGATGTGCATTTCATCTCCAGCAGGACCTGGCACCTGTCCACACTGCCAAAAGTATCAACACCTGGTTTAATAACCATGGTACCACTGTGCTTGTTTGGCCAGCAAAATCACCTGACCTATAGCCCACAGAGAATCTATAGAATATTGTGAAGAGGAGGATGAGAGACACCAGACCCAACAATACAGCCGAGCTGAAGGTTGCTATCAAGGCAAACTGGGCTTCCATAATATCTCAGCAATGCCATAGGCTAATCGGCTTTATGTCATATCATGTTGATACAGTAATTCATGCAAGAGGAGCCACATCAAAGTATTGAGTGCATACACTGTACACACCTTTTAATAGACCAATGTTTCTGGATTACAAATAATTTTTTTTACATTTTTTTGATACACCCTTCTAATTTTCAGTTATCCTGATTTTTTCATTTGCTGTATGCCGTAATCATCCACATTAAAAGAAATAAATGCTTGAAATATATCGCTCTGTGTGTAATGAGTCTATACAATATATGGGTTTCTCTATTTGACTTGAATTACGGACATAAATTAACTTTTCGATCATAGTCTAATTTTTTGAGATGTACTTATATAATTAACTGTGGATGCTGAATTTGCTGAATAAAGTTGACATCTGCCTATGAGCCATTTTATTAACACACTTAATATTCAATGATTACCAAAGATCAAATGTAGAGAGCACTTTTTGTGGCTCTCTTTATATGCAAAAATGCAATGATTTTCATGCTTTTTATTTTACAACAGCTTTTTCATTCATACAATATTTAACAATGTTTTTTTCTGGTTTATGTGATTTTTCAGTTTCTAAAAAGAAGTCTATAGGAAAATGTCTAAAAAAATCATCATTCTTATAGTATGCTGTATTTAAAAAAAAAAAATGAATAAAAAATGCATTGATAAAGACACAACAAATTGCATTGTTTGTAGGGTGTTCCATAACTCCCTGTTGACCAATAACAAACTTCTGCATTTTGTTTTACTAAAAACACTATAGCACACATTAACTATTATGGCTACATCAGAAAAGGGTAAACAAATGCACCAAAAAGTGACACATTTTGATACATTTATCATGTGCTTTAGACACTTTTTGTGATGGCTTTGACAAGTGGGACTTGGTTTAACTGATGTTGGCCATGAGTTCCTGAGACAGAGGGCATAGTCACAATGTAACAATTTGTGCCAAAAATGGAAACAGAAATGCAGCAAAATTCAGGCTTAGAACGCATGCCAACTTATTGTTTGTCTAAATAAGCTAGACTTGTATAAAGATATGCCAAAATTATGAAACCACATGAGACACTGTGATAAATCTGGTGCAGTTTCAGGCTGTCTAAGTTTATGCTGTCTAAATTTTAGACAGCAATAATAAATTTGTGCCTGTGTGAGAAAACATCCTAATGGTAGGTAAAAATGTCAAGGAAACCTCTCTCTAATGCATTTTCCATTGTTAATCTGTTTAGTTAGGATGGAGTATGCTGCCGCACAATACAAAGCTGACTGCAATGTGATTCCATTTGTGAGGTAAATAGGGAAGCAAACTTGAAGGCATTATTTGTACTAGAGGAAGACATTTCACATACAGAACTCTCTAACCTTTCATTTAATCCTAGTTTTCAGGAGAAAAGAATGTCCCCAGACTCTAACTTCCAACTAAAAGCAGTTTTCCTTTTCAGCTTTTGTAACAGTGTAATTTAAAGTGTCTCTAGGCATTATCTGTGCCTTTTAGGTTTTATATATGTATTTTGGGTGGGTAGATAAAATACATGTATGATATGCCATTTTTACTGTATTCTACTTATTAAACAGAAATGATATTAAATAGAAAAGGAACTTTATTGACAAATATAACAATCACAGAAACATATCTGCAAATTTTACACTGGAAAGTTTTAAAGCACATAAGGTAAGCACATATAAGAAAACCACATTAAACCAGCACGTGTTATGTATTCCAAAACTGTAATATCGATGCTTATTTAGAAACCACACTGCAGTAAGATGAAAAACTTCTAAACCTGCTTGTTCGTGCTCCCAGGATACCTCCACCCAGATGACAGTAGTTCAAACAGATTATGAGATTTAGTGTGAACTATCTCTCAAGATTTTGGTTGCCTTTCTAAACAGTTTCATAAATACTTTTTTCCAAAAAAAAAAAATTTTAAACCCTTTCAATTGTTAAATCGGTTTTTTTTTGGGGGTTTAATTTTAAGGGGGTTTTTTGGGAAAGAAAAAAGGGGGGGAAAAAAAAAAATTTAAGGGGGGGGGGGGGGGCCCCCGGGGGGGCCCCGGGGGGGGAGGAGGGTTTTGGGGGGGGAAAAATTTCCCCTTGCCCCCGGGGGGAAAAAAAGGGGAAAAAATTTTGGGGGGGGACTTTTCCCCCCAAATTCCTCCCTTTTAATTAAAAAAAAGGCCCCCCCCCCCAAAAAAATTTTTTCCTTTTTTTTAAAAAAAATTTTTTTTTTAAAAGGGGGGGGTTTTTTTCGGGGGGGTTTTTTAAAAAAAATTTTTTTTTAATTTTTTTTTGGGCCCGCTTTTGGGGGGGGTTTAAAAAAAAAGGGTTTAAAGGGAAAAAAAAACCCCCGGGAAATTATTTTTTTTTTTTTTTAAATTTTTTAAAACCCCAAAAAAAAAAACCCCCCTTTTAAAAAACCCCCCTTTTGTTTCCAAAAAAGGGGAAAAAAACCCCCCCCAAAAAAAAATTTTAAATTTTTCCCCCCTTTTCCCCCCAAAAAAAACCCCCTTTTTTTTTGGTTTTCCTTTTTTTTCCCTTTCCCCGGGGGGTTTTTAAAAAAACCCCCCCAAAATTTAAAAATTTTTAAAAAGGGGGTTCCGGGGGGGGTTTTTTTTTAAATTTTTTTCCCCCCCTTTTTTCCCCCTGGGGGGGAAAAGGGGGGAAAAAAAACCCCGGGCAAAAAAAATTTTTTTTAAATTTTTCCTGGGGGCCCCCCCCTTTTTTTAAATTCCCCCTTTTCCAAAAAAACCCCCCCCCGGGGCCGGCCTCCATTAAACCCTTTTTTTTTTTTTCCCAAATCCTTTTAATTTAAAAAAAAAAAAAAAGGGGTTTTTTTTTTTTTTTTTTTTTAAAAAAAAGGGGGGGAAAAAAAAATTTTTCCCCTTCTAAAAAAAAATTTGGGGGGAAAAAGGGGGGGGGCCCCTAAAAATTTTAAAAATTTTTAAAAAATTAAAAGGGGCCCGGTTTTTTTTGGGGGGGTTTTTTTTTTTTTAAAATCAAAAATTTGAAAAAATTTTTTTTTTTGGGGGGGGAAAAAAGGGGGGGGGTTTTTTTTTTTAAAAAAAAAAATTTTTTAAAAATTTTAAAAACCTTTTAAAAAAAATTTTTTTTTTTTTTTGGGGCAAAAAAGGGAATTTTAAAAAATTTTTTTGGGGGGTTTTTGGCCCCAACCCCCCCGGGGGGGGGGGGGGGAAAAAAGGGGGCCCAAAAAAATTTTCGCCCCAAATTTTTTTTTTTTCCCAACTTTTTTTAAAAAAAAAAACCCCCCCCCCCCCCTTTTTTTTTTTTCCCCAAAAGGGGCCCCCTTTTCCCCCCCCAAAAATTTTTTAAAATAAAAAAAAAATTTTTTTTTTAAAAAATTTCCCCCCCCGGCCTGAATTTTTTTTTCCCCCCCAAAAAAAAACAAACCGGAATTTTTAAAAAAAAAATTTTAAAAAACCCCCAAAAAAGGAAAATTTTTTTTCCCCAAAAAAAAAACCCCAAAAATTTTGGGTTTTTTTGGGGGGCCCCCTTTTTTTGGGGGTTTTAAACCCCCCCCGGGTTTTTGGAAAAGGGGTAAAAAAAAACCCCCCAAAAAAAAAAACCCCAAATTTTTTTTTTTTTGATATTCACGTGTGGGGTTAAAAGTTATTTTTAGTTTTCTTTTGCAGGATTATTTTTTTTCTTTTGGCCTTTTTTTTAACGTTTTAACCTTTTTTTTTTCTTAAAAAGGGGGGAAAACCCCTTTTAAATATCCGGAATAAATTTAAAATTACGCTTTAAAAATTTTCCCAAAAAAAATTTTTTTTTCCACAAAAAAAAGGGAAAATTTTTTTTTGGAAAAATTTAAAAAAAGGGGACCAAAAAATACTTTTTTCCCTTGGGGTTAAAATTTTAAGCTTTAAAAAAATGCTTCACCCCAAAGCATCAAAAATGGTTTTAAAAAACCCCTTTTCTTAAAACTATAGTTAATTTAACCCCAAATTTTTTGGGGTTAAAAGTATTGCCTAACTTCCCCAAAAAAACAAAACGATTCACCTTCCCCTTCCCATTTTTGTCATTAAATTTTATCTCCTTATTTTAGTCTCTCAAAATTGTTTCTCAGCATATCCTTTCAGTTAAATGCTTATTCCCAATTTTTCCCCCAAAAATCGATTTCCTTTAAAATCATATTTTTGCCCTTTTGGGAAAAAGATCTTAAAATCCTACAGCAAAGGCTCAAATTGCATACAACTTCTTGGTTTATCCAAAGTTTGTGATTCGGATGAAACTGTACCTTCTTTGCAGGAATACATACTTCCTAACAAAACCATAAATAGCTTAAAACACTGTCATCAAAATAGTACATGTTACTAGGGAAATCTTGAAGATATTACAATTAGGGGTGTGTGACCTGGTTGTCTAAAATGGACACATCTCCTTTGAGCTCCTGAACACCAGGCTGCAATCCATTGTATCCAAGGCTCCATCCTTTGATTTCCGCTCCTGAAAACCCCGGAAAAAGGGTTCCCCATTAAAACCGTTTAAAAAATTTCAGATACCCATTGGGCCGGGAATCATCCCCAACTTTGTGTAGCAAAAATGTATATATGTCTTGCCTCTAGGGGTCTCAATACTTTTATGTGTTTTTCCCTCTCTGTGTTCTGGGAGTTGTTGGTTTTATCGTGTTTTTGGGGAGCCTCGGTGTAATGGAGGTCAAAAAAGGGTCACTGGAATAAAGTTTTAAGTTTTCAAGCCTGATATAAGAATAAAATGGGCAAACAGAAAATGGGGGGCAGGGGGGCCCCCAAACCTCGGAATAACCCAAATCGGCAGCCGGGAAGCATTGAGATTGTGAGAAGGGAAATCATACAACAGTTTATTTCGGGGGCCCTGTCGTAATTTTGGGGCTGCCCCTGCAAACCCCCCCCGGGCTGGATGTCACCTCTCCTAACCCTGTCAAGCATGGAGACACTGGAGGGAAGGGGAATTTACCCTGTATGTGGGGTTTTACTGTGAAACCCCCCGTGATGAAAAAGAGGGAAAGGGCAAGCTGTTTTTTTTTATTTGATTTGGGGAAAAAAAGGGAAAGAAATAGCCCAGACCAAATTTTCTCGCAGGGAAAACACGAAGGGGGGCCCTGGGAGACATATTACGGCATTTGAAACATTGTGGGCCCAAAAAGAAAGAACTGTGGAGGGGATATAGGGTTTTCTCCCAAGGGTCAGGAGGCTGGGGAGAATGTGGAAAAGATTTGTGACAGAGTTTAGGAGATTGGGGAAAAGCAACTGTGGGGTTTGGGGGGTTTTCGGAGACTCCCTCATCAGAGACAGGAAAAGTGTGTGGCATCAAGGACTCCCATTTTCAGAGAGGATTAAATTTAGAGAAGAAGGCTGACCCAGGAAAGATTTCATGGGGACTTTTGCAGGGCTGCGAGCTGACTGAGGGCAAACCTGAAAATGAGGGGGGGCAGCCTGTTGGGCACAAATTAAAAGCAGTGTCAACCAAGGGGAAAAAAGGGCCCCGGGCCCCCGCCCTCAGTAAATTTTTAAAATATTGTGGGGAAGACATGAAAAGAGATAAAAAAGAAATGTCCGGGCCAAAATGGGAGACCTGCAGGATTGTGGGAAGGGAACCCTTTTTTTCCGTATGTGCCCGACAGAAGCCATAAAGGGCGCACAGACAAGGGCCAAAAAGTGACACAGGGGTGTGGGGGGTTTATAGGAGAGGAAAAATCACATGGCTACAGCTGCAACCCGCCCAAAAGAGAATGGGGCCCTTTCAGTTTAAACAAACCCCCGCAGCGTAATGAGGGGAAACAAACTTTTTGCAACCTTTTTGGTGGAAAGAGCAGCCCCTAAAATTTCAGCTGGAATTTTGGAGCAAGCTGCAAAGTAAATTTTTTTTTTAATTAAATCGGCTGACCAACAAGGTCACTATTGAGCCCATGACAAAGTAATGGTGAGTACAACAAAAATGTGCTAAAGCCCAAGGGGGTTGGCAAACTAAAATTACGGAACCCATGGGAACAAGAAGAGTTTCAGGTAGAAATTTTTCTTTTACTTTTCCGGGAAAGGGGATCACTTCCTTTTTCTGGGGGGAAAGGCAGTTCAGGCTATGGACTTAATAAAGGGGGACAGTCTCATAATTTTTTGGCACTTTAAGCCTTTTTCAGAGCACCACACTTTTAAAAAGGAAAAGCAGAAAGCAAGCTTGATATGCAAACTATAAAAATAGAGTATGCTGATTTATTTGAAGGGGATGGGTGCCCCAGAAGGCCAAAAAAACCAAAAGTACAATCAACCCAAGATTTCCGATTGAAAAGGGGCCTGTGCTTTAATTTCAACCATTTTAAAGAAGAAATCCACGAAATTTTAATTTGCAGAGGCATAATGCGCCGTGCAGGGGGAGCACGGGCTGGATTTGCAGTTTGGTGTAGTAAAAAAAACCTTTTAGGCAAGTTAAAGGGAAACTGCAAAGACCCAAAACCATTGAATAAAGCTCTGAAAAGAAAAATTTTACAATGCCCTTTCAATAGAAAAACATTTTTTACCAAAAACCTATCAAAGGGGCAAAAAAAATTTTTCTCTGTATATGTTTTGAAAAAGGGGGTTTGGCATGTAAAACTGGGGTTAAAAAATCAAGTTTATTGACCCCGCATTTTCTTCCCATTTTTGGGTTTTTTTAAAAAAATTTTTAGAATGCCCAGGGAAAAAGTCCCGCCCCGAAATAAATTTCCCGCCCGCAATTTTAAGCAAGCCCTTTGGGGGGGACTTTTCCCGGAGTAAAACCAAATTTAAAAACGATTTTACTAATTGTTTGGGGAAGGTGAAAAACCGTGATCGGCAATAAAAAGGGCCATGATCACCCAAAAAGAGGCAAATTTTTAAAACGATGTCGAGAGAAATTTTATAAAACTGAACCCGGAAAAATTCAAACTGGGAAAAAGGCAGAGGGGCCCGTACATTGGACATTTCTAACCTCTAACGGTGTTAAAAAAGGATCCTTGAAAAGGTTTAAAAGAATACAGGACATTTCCCACCCCTACAGATGTACTTGGGTACCGCTATTTCTTTGGGATGGTTTAAAAAACCTTTCCCCAAAAATTTTGCAAGCATTGTCAGGGCATTGTGAGCCACTGAGGGCAGCTAATTCACAAAGATGTTCTTGGGGTTTGGAAAAAAACCAAGAAACCCCCGGGGGAAACCGGCCCCTTTTTCCCAAATCCGGTGAAGAAGGGGGGAAAAAATTTCGGGGGAAACAGCCCGGAAACCCCCTAAAATAACTTTTTTTGGGGGTTTCCCCAATGGGGCCCCGTTGGGTAGTCCCCAAGTTGTTTCCCCAAAAGGAAAACCCGCTTTAAAAATTACAAATCTGTACCCGGGAAAAAAGGGGAAATTAAAGCACTTCCCCAAAAAAATTCTTAAAGACTTTTTTAATTTTGGGAAAAAAAAGGTGGGGTTTTGGCCCCAAAACAAAATTCAAACAAAAAACGCTCCAGTTGAAATCTTTTCCTTTTTTCCAATAAGAGATAATTAAAGTTTCCCGGATTTGGGGTCATTTTTTAAAGGAGGGAAAAAAACCCCTCATACCCCGAATCTTCAGAAGAGTCATCATGGAGGAAAATTTCACTCTAGGGCACCGGGGAAAAGGGAAGGGATGTTTACACCCCGACGAGATTGTGTTTTTTGGCCAGGGAATAAACGACCACATAAAGAGTTTCATAGCACAATGTGAAATATGTGCATTTTTTGCAGTGTTTAAACAACCAAAAGAAACCCCCCTGCCAAAACCAAAAACGCAATTCCCCCAAAAAAAGGGCCAAAGGTTTAAAAATAGGAACAGACTTGTTCATTGGAATGGGCAAAGAAAACCCATTACTTTGGACTTTTTTTCAAAATTTGGGGAAGGGGGACTATTTTAAAAAAAACAAGGACAATGACAGTTTATTTTAAAAAAAAAAAGGCCCCTTTGGGCCCGATATGGGATTCCCGGGCATTGTTTTCTCAGTTTAAAGGCCCCCTTTTTACATTGAAGGGGTTCAAAAATTTCAGCAAAAAAGTGGGACTTTGAGAATTTAGACGTCATCTCCCGGCTTTTTCCAAAAATAACGGCAAAGCGAGTCACAGTAAAAACACCAAAAAAAACTAAAGTGGAAAGCAAAGGGAGGCAGGGGGCAGAAAGGGCTACCTGTCCATACTAGATCACAGAAACCACCCCCCCACACAAGGCCCCTAAACCAGGGCCGTCACAGAGACCCCATGGAGCAGAAAGGGGCAAGGACACTCTTACCCAAAAAAAAGGCCCGTTCAACTGCTAAAAAAAAAGGGCTGGTGGGGGTGGGTTTGCAAAACCCCAAATGAAGAGAAACAAGAAAGGCAAAACTTTCTTTTCAAAAGGTCCCGCAAAAAAAATCAGCCTGATTTTCAGGACATTTACCCAAAGTACGGGTGCAGCCGATAGACAGATATTAAAAAAAATTGGCAAAAGGGCAAAAAGGTTTTTTCCAGAAAATTGGACCCCGGGGGCCCATGAAAATTTTACAGGAAAAAACGGAAAAAAAATTAAAGGGGGAAATTTGGAGACATTTGAGAAAAAACACAAGGAAAAAGAGGAGGGGCCCTTGGAGGGATTACGAGACATCCCAAAAAAAAGAGGGGTGCCCAGGGGCAAAAAATTGAGACAACACCCGGGAAATGCCAGGGTGCAGCTCAGGGTAAAAGATTCTGGCAAAAGGCCCGGGGAAAATTTAAGAACAAAATATTGCCAGGACCGGGGGAGCAAACCGAGGTGGGCGGAGGGGAAAAAAAGAAGAAACATCTTATGTTACACGTTTCTGGCAGAATGAAAGAGAAAAAACCAGCCCATCTCGATGGGCTTTTATCTAATTCAAAAGTATTTCCTATCGGTTCATGTGCTAATTGTAGGTTTTATTCTAGTTAACTAGTCTTTGTTTTTAAAAGGAAAAAATTTGTTGCAATTGTATATATGTTTTATGGCCCCTGGGGTTTATACTTTTATGTGTTTTTTCCCCCTTTGTGTTTTGGGAGTTGTTGGTTTTATCAGTGTGTTGGAGAGCCTCGTGTGTAAAAGGAGGGGCAAGAGCTCATGGAATAAAAGTTATAAGTTACAAAGGGCCCGATATAAGAATAACTGACAAACAGAACATTCTGGGCCTATAAAAGCCTTTTTTTGAGCGGTGGTGTAGCAAAAAGTCTGGGCCCTCATTTCTGTGCTGACCGGGTTGCCCCCTCCATTATCCGCTGCTGGCCGCCAAAAAATTTCAATGAAAGCCCCTGTTTCTACTTTAGATTTTAAGGGTTACCTGGGGGCCCCGAGTGCTGGGTTCCCCCAGTGCATGTTTTTTGTGGGGGTGGGCCCCGGGGGCCCGGCCTAGTCCCGGGGCCATTGTCAGTCTGGGTTAAAGAATTCCTGACCCCACTACATGACCTGGCGAAGCTATCTTACCTCCTGACAAGACCCACAAAGATACATCGGAGGTGTAGTGAGAGAACTCGAGACTTGCAGCCTTCTTGTCAGGACGCGACACAGTAGTGCGGTGTGGCCCTGCACCATATACAGACAAATACTAGCATCCCCTGCCCAGCTGTGACACGGCTGGAGATCTGATGAATGGCGAGAAACCACAGGTACTATGTTGGGTTACGCAACTTTTCTATGCGCTGCGACCCGCACACATTTAGATACCATTCGCCAAGCCCCACTATTGTTTTTGACAGGTGTGCACCTGAACTGTATGTCGGTGATCACAACACAAACTAGGCCACTCCAGTTTATTCTCCTTTGCTGGTAAACTCCCTCCTAACCCCAGCTTCAGGGTTACTGGACTACAATTGTGCAGCTGCAATACCTGCAGGGCCACCTCAGTACACACTCCTGGGCTGGTGGTTTATTTCAATTGGTGGCTCTGTGACTCTGTCTCTTATCTGGGGGTCTATCCTGTGCTTCTGTGATGGGGATTGCCTGTTAGCATTGAGGCAAAGAAAATAGGACATCCTTCTGATTGCTAACTTTAAAACCAGGACTGGCTGTGTGTTAGTTTGATAACTGGTGTGAGATCTCCTGCTATACACTCGCAGACTGATGTCTGATCGGAATCCACTAACTACTTCCTACCAATGTACCCGCCAGCACTGAGCACATTCTTGACTGTCTGCAATGACTGGTGGCCGTACCATTACAATACATATTTTAGGAAACTGCATCTGGGATTGATGCTAGCCCCTCATCCCACTGTTGGGAGACGTGTATGGTCAACTATTGGCAGGTAACCTATCATCTTGCTTTCTATTACCCTAGTAGCATCACAAGCTATAACGTCTGTATACCTACTTGAGATTAAATTAATGTGATGTGAACTTCCCACATTCTGCGGAGCATAGAAACCAATCACTGAGTAACATTCTATGTAGTCCAGTATATATTTCCTACATCTGCAAGACTGGTGTATCTACAACAGTGCCCATAAAACCTCAATTTAAGGAGTGGACAACCTCGACATATTCTGCAGAACTGAGGAACCTGCTCCTGACACTGCCTCCTCTGTACCCACTGGCTCTGGGCAGGATACTTCTGAAACATCTACTCCTAACCCAGAAACCTTGAAAGTCCCGGGAAAGAGTGACGGAGGTCAAAAATAGGGTTAGTACCCTAGAGGATGAGGTGACCCATCTGATCCATCGCATGGAGGAGGCATCACTAGGTTGCAACAACACTTAGATGACCAAGAAAACAGATTGAGGCGGTCTAATCTGTGCTTTGTGAACCTTGAGGAGGGGTCAGAGAGCACTTCTCCTGAAGCCTTCTTGGAAAATCTATTAATCTCGACATATGGCAGAGACCAATTCTCAGTGATGTTCGTGATGAAACATGCCCACAGGATCCTTCCTAAGCCTCCCCTACCTGGTGTTCCTACGCACATGTTCATCACTAAACTCTTAAACTACAGAGATACTTTCCTCAGGCTTACTAGAGAAAAGGATGCCATTTCCCTGGGTAACACCAAAATCCTAGTTCACCCAGACTTCTCAGTCGAAAGTCAAAAGAAAAGAGCCCAGCTAAAAAGAAACTTCATGAGTGCAATCTCAAATATGCAATGTTCTACCCAGCTAAGATAAAAGTCATCGCTGAAAGTAATTCTTCTTTACTACTCCTCAAGAAGCCATTGACTGGATGGAAGCCTGTCCAAAAGCTAGTTCTCAGTCACCAAATTGCCAAGCTAATTAGTTTTAAAAGTCCTTCTATGCTATGTTTATATCTTGTGGAGGAAGTACCATGCATATCTGACTCTATATTCTGAAGCTGTGACTACTGTCAATTGTCTGGAATTGCCCGTGTTCAGCTGAACTTTCATCCATGCTCTGGGTTTAGCCCATTCTGATCTCCTCTCTCTTTTTCTGTTTCAAACAGGATCCTGTGAATTTAGTGGATATGGACATACTTTGCCTACTAATATCCTTGACTACCATGTATCATCGAGGTCTGCTAAACTATGTTTGGTCTTAGGGTTATATGACTTACTGCTATTATATATTAAATTTTTTGGATTATATGGGGATCCAAAACTTTGTATCATTCTGTATTGAAGTAGAGTAGGAAATGGGAATTGTTGAGGTTTATGCTTCCTTTTTGCTGTTACTACCTTTTTGCAGATTAAATTTTTCAATGAAAAAGGAGGTATCCCAATTTTCCCATGCCAAACAGTTTTTGGGAAAAAAAAGTACGTATCTAAAGGCGTTAAAGGTGACGACTGTGTCTTCTTTCGGTTTGTTTTTTAAGTGGGGGGGGATTTAATATGGGGGAAATTTTTAGATTTGGGGGCTTAGATGGACAGTTTTGTACTGCTTATTTAATTGTTTTTTTTTTTATCTTTTTGGTTTAACTTTCCCATGATTTCCCTTTTGATTGAAAATGCCGTCCAGTTTTAAAAACCCTGGGAATTGTTCCCATCCTTGAGCAAATTTTCGAGGTTCCTACGGGCTGTGTAAGATGTGTACCACTGACTTTAAAGCCCTTTTACCCGGGGATTTTAAAATGGGGCAAGTTGCAACCTAAAAACCCATTCCCCACTTAAAAAGAGAGTTTGCTGTCACTGAGCAATCACTCGCAGGTGTAGTTTGCTGGGGGATGGCAAAGGAAGTGCAGGAACTTGAAGTAGTTTTCGGGGTAATGTTAGGAAGGGGTTTAAAGGGAAGAGTGTCAGGGAGGTATTTTAATTTGGTACCCCCCAAAAAATTTGAAGTTTGGCAAAATGAAGGATTTATCCGCTAAAACAGCATTGTGCAGCAAAGGGGACACAAATTTTTCTCCCCCGAAAGAGGGGGGAAATGGAGTGCAGAGCAGGGTTGACGGTTTGTATTTAGTTGGGGACCCCAAAATTGGGGGGCACAGACAGGGAATCTGTCCCCAAAAAAACCGGGATCTTTCGAACAGTATTTTGTTTACCTGGGGCCCCAAAGGTTGACTTATCAGGATGGGGGTAAACAGATTGCTGGGTGGGGTGGTGAACATCCAGCTGTCTGGTGAAATTTGGGCCCCAATGCAAATTTTAGGGTAGGGGGGAGTGCCCCAAAAAATTATTTCGGGGAAATTTTTAGGAAAAAAAGCTCGGCAAGGACCCCAAAGGGTTTAAATTTTCAGAAAAAATTTCCCGTTCCGGGGGCCACAACGAGGGGCCCGTGGGAGATTAGAGGGTGTATAAGTGGTTTAAAAAAAAATTGGTTTTAGGAAAAAAGGTTTGGGGGTTTTTTGAAGAACTGGGCTGATTTTCTGTTTGGTTCACACTTATGAAAGGGACGGGCGGCCCAAAAATGGGGGGGGGTGCATCGTTTTGGGGGGACAAAATTGGCCGGAAGTTGGGGGAATATTTAAACTGGGATGGGGGGGGGAAAGGGAAATAAACACAATTATAGGTGCAATTTAGTAAAGTTTAGGGAGCGGGGGAATTAGAGAAAAAACAGGGGGGGGAAAAGGGGAGGGAGAGGGTGTAGCAATATTTAAAAAAAGATCAGGGAGAAAGGAATTAAAAACTAAAAAAATTTTTAAAAAACCCATAGAAAACCAATGCCAGGAGTCTGACCAACAAAAAAATTTAAAACCTGGGAATTATTAATTTTTGGGGAAAAAATAGACAAAGGGGGGAAATAACTGAAAACATGGGGGCGAAGCTTTTGGGGTGGGCGGTTAACTTACGGGGTTTTAAAAGTCTATTTAAAAGGAGAAAAGCCGGAAGGGGGGGGTTTTTCTTTTCTCTAAAAAATCCGGGTTGAAGCAAAAAATGCGGGAAAGAATAGGTACGGGAAAAAATAAACAGTTGAATCATTAGGGGTTTAAATTTTAAATGGGGTAAAAATTAACCTTAAAATTATAATAGGGGTTGTTTATGGGCCCCCCTTTTAAAAACAAAAAAAACCCAATGGAAGATGTCCCCCCCAGAAATTTTTGATGAAGGCGGAAAATCGATGGGGGTTGTTATTACGGGCGATTTAAAAATTACCCGGAATCAATTGGGAAAAACTGAAACCGTAGCTCTCTAAAGTACGGGAAATAAATTTTTTTTGTGGCCCTAGTTTTCCCAAAAAAGGGTTTCTTAATTATTGCACGGGGGCCCTCTAAACCCCCTTTTAAAATCCCCCTTAATAGGACGGGTTTTTACTCGGTTTTTGCCCTTACTAGAGATACTTAAAAAATTTGGGGCCTTTAAATGCTTCGAAGTGAGATTAAAACTTACTTTTTGGGGCCCTTACCCCCCTACTTAGTGATAAAGCGTTTTTTATAAAAAGGAGATTTCCGTTTATTTCGGAAAATTAGTTTTATGCCAAGGGACCTTTAAAGTCTATGGGAGGGAAAAAACCCCTTCATTCTTACCCCCAAAAAAGGGGCGGGAAAGAAAGCTGGAATTAACACCCAACAACAGTCAAATGGATACGGGGCTAATCTTAGGAAACATTTTAAAGGGTTAAAAAAGGGCCCACAGAAAAAAGTCACGGGCCTTTTTCCACTACCCCTTTCTTTTTTCCCACAGCAAAAAACCCTTAAAAACCTGCTTGGAACCAAAAATTTAAAAATTTTTCCAAAATTTTGGGCCAGTTTGTTTTTAAACCCTTTTTTTTACTTAAAAGGGGACATTGATTTTCCCCCTGCCCTGGAACGCAGCTGATTTTTAAAAATTTATTGACCCCCCGATTTAAAAAGTGCCGGAAAAAAGGGGAGTTTTTTTTAACCCCATTTTAGTTGAAACTGGACATTAAACTAAAATCTGCCCTGGCCCGAGCATAAACCCTTAAACCTGCATGCCCAAGATTAAAAAAGTCCGGGAAAAAAAAGGGGGGTTTTTCAACCCCCATTTTATTTTGAAGGGGACTTTTTGGATATATCTGTCCTGGGCCAGCATGCCCCCCAAAAACCGGCATGACCCCAGTTTTAAAAAAGGGTGCCTAAAAAAAGGAAAGGTCTTTCAACCCCATTTTGGGTTGAATGGCATTAAATTGTCCCTTTTTCGTACCAAAGTATCCCCCATTAAACCTGTCGCCCCCAAAGGATGTAAAAAAAGGGTGGAAAAAGGAGCCCTTTCAAACCTTTTTTATTTTGGAAACTGGACTTTGATTTTCCTTTTTTTCTGTCCCACATTTATAAATTTTTAAAACCGGGTCGGACCCCCGTTTTAAAAAGTGGGGAAAAAAAAGGGGGTTCTTTGAACCAAAATTTTTGTTAAAATGGACATTGAATTACTTTTCCGGGAAAAGCATGAGCCCCAAACCTCCCATGACCCCAGTTTAAAAATTTACCAAAAAAAAGGGGTTTCTTTGAACCCCTTTTTTTGTTGAAAGGGGACTTGGGCCCTATCCCTTTTCTTTTCCACTTTGGGCCCTATTAAACCTGTCTGCCCCCCCCGATTTAAAAAGTGGGGAAAAAAAAGGGAGTCTTTAAACCCCCCTTTTTAAAGTTAAAAAGGGACATTGACTTCCCTGTTCTGTACCACATTTAATGCCCCATAAAAATTGTCTGCCACAGATTAAAAAGGGGCAAAAAAAGGGAAAGCTTTGAACCACCATTTTTTTTGGGAAACTGGACATTGACTATATCTGCCCGGGGCCCAGCAGGGCCCCCAAAAACCGGGTCTAAACCAAACCCGTTTAAAAAGGGGCCCGGAAAAAAAAGGAGCTTTGAACCACCTTTTAGTTGAAATGGCTTTTGATTTTAAAACCGGTCCTGGGCCACAGCATGACCCCCAAACCCTGCATGACCCCAGTTTAAAAAAAGGCCGGAAAAAAAAAGGAAGTTTTTAAACCCCAAATTTTTTTTTTAATGGACTTTGACTATCCCTGTTCTTGTCCCACGTTTTGGCCCAATTAAAACCTTTTCTGCCCCCCCATTTTTTAAAATAGTCCCGGAAAAAGGGTCTTTAAAAACCAAACCCTTTTATTTTAAAATGGACATAGATTACCCCTTTGCCTGGGCCAAAAGGCAGGGCCCAAAAAAAACCAAACAGCCCCTTGCTGACGATGCTAAATGATGACTTTTGGGTTGGCCTTTGATGGGGGGGACCCGGGGGAGGTAAGATGCTGGAGGGCGGTTTTTTTAAACCACTGAAGAACAAAATTGGACCCCTTTTTCGTTATGAGGATTTCAAGGGCCCCGGGACCCAGCGATGAAGGCCTGACGGTTTTGAAACCCAAATTTTTTCCGCTAGCATGCGTGTTTGCGCCGCACTGGAAGGAGCACCTTTCTCTCGTCCCTCTACCCCCCATGCCCTCCCCCCCTCTTTGTCGTTTTCCCCTCTTTTTTTTTTTGGGGGGGTTTTTTATTTTTTTTTTAGGGAAAGTTAAAAAAATTTTTAAGGAAAGGTTTGGAAGGTTTTTGAAAGTCTCTTATTAACGAGGGCCCAAAATCACAGATTTTTAAAAACCCCTCTAATTTTCCTAAAAGCCAACTGGATTAGAAACTGTTTTTGTTTCTAGCGATTCCCTGTGAAATGTGGTCTGGGGGAAAAACCCGTAAGAAAAATCCAGTTTTTCCCCTTTTCTTTCCAGGGATTTAAAACTCCCCAGTAGGGTTGGGGAATTTGTTAGTTTTAAACCAAAATTTATATAAGTGCGCTGTCGGGCCCCAAAAAATGAGATTTCAACGAGCGCAATAAAATATTAAAGGAAGTTAACGGATGGGGAAATTGCTTTTTTTTTGAAAGTAAGGGAAAAACGAAAAACAGTTGCTGGGAAAATTTTTCTATAAAAATTTTGTTGTACAACGTGGCTTTTTTAAAAAAAAAAAGGGTGCACCAGTGCAATACGGGCTATTTAAAAATTATGGGGATAAAAACGGTGGTTTTGCACCAAATGAAATAATCAACAGAAAAATAAAAAATTTCTGTATTCAAATTTAAGTGCAAGGTGGCTTATAAACCAAAACGGGGCCGCACCCAAAGTAAAAAAAAACCTTTTTTAAAAATTTGTTACGGATAATAAAAAGGTTTTTTTGCACCTATAAAAAAACCTGCGGTGACAAAAAATTGTTTGTATTCAAATTTAATTTGAAAGGGTTTGGCTCTATAAAACAAAAACGGGGCCCGGGCCCCAAAAAGTAAAAAAAAACCCTATTTAAAAATGGGGCCGGAAAAAAAAAGGCGTTTTTTTGCCCCTATAAATACACCTCCCTTTAAACTTAAAAAAATTGCTATTTTTAAAATTTTAAGTGAAAAAGGTGGCTCTTTTGAACAAATGGGCCGCACCAAAGAAAAAAAAAATCCTATTTAAAATGTTTTGGGAATAAAAAATGGTGGTTTTTGCACCTATGAAATACACCTGAATTACTAAAAAAATTTTGATGGTAATATCATTTACAAGAGGGGTTTCTTTTAAAAAAAATGGGCCTGCCCCCAAAGTGAAAAAAAACCTAATTAAATTTTTGGGGTTGGGTTAAAAAAAACGTGGTTTTTGCCCTATAAATACCCTGCGGTGCTAAAAAAAGTTCTGTATCCTATTGTAAAAAAAAAAATGGGTTTTGGAAAAAAAGCGGGGAACTGCCCCAAAAAGTGAACAAAACCCTAATTAAATTGTTTTCGGATAAAAAAAAACGTGGTTTTTGCACCTATAAATACCCCTGGGGGTGACTGGGAAAAGTTTGTACCCTATTGTAAGAAAAATTATGGGTCTTTGAAAAAAGGGGGACTGCGCCAAGGGAAAAACATGTAATTAAATTGTGTACGGAAAATTTAAAAGGGGTTTTTTTGCCCTAAAAAATTTACCCCTGCGGTGGACTAAAAAAGTTCTTTATCCTATTTAAGAAAAAAAGGGGGTTTTGAACAAAAAGGGAGCTGCACCAAAGTAAAAAAAAAACCAAATTTTAAATCGTTTTTCAGATAAAAAAAGGGTTAAAGTTTTGACCTATCAAATACCCTGCAGTTACAGAAAAGATTTGTGCCCTTTAATATAAGTATGGGCTGCCCCAACATCCCAAAGTAATATTTCCCCAAAAAAATGGAAAAAAAAACCCGGTTAATAAAACCCTTTGCAATGCGGGTAAAAGCACAGTCTGGGCTGCCCCAATACCCCACTCTCCTTTAAAAAGGGCCTCCCTTTCCCCAAGCCGGTCTGTCTGTGTTCGCCGCATGGGCCCCCCCCCCCACCCCCGGCTGTACAGCGCTAGATGTCCTTTAAAATTCTCAGCCCAAGTAAAATAAAAACTGAAAATCTCTAATTAAATTAAATTTTTAATGTTCACAGCTAAAAACATAGGGTTTTCTGTGGGGAAAAAAATAGAACAGTTTCGTTTTAGGGTTTTTGAGGAGGCCGGCCAGTCCTGCTTTATGATACCCCGACCCCACACTGTTTCCCCAAACGGGGTTCTATGTAAAAAGAGGGGCATGTGATTTTTCCAGCCAATCGCAACTACACATCCCGTCATTTACGGGCGATCCCCGCTACCCCCAAATCTATTTTTTTTAAGCTGATTTGCTGGCCGCCAAAATGACAGGAAACGGGGTTTAAAATGGGTGATTTAATAGATTATGGCAGATTTTTACCTAAAATTTTCGCGTGATTAAAAAAATACTAAACAACAAAAAAAAAAATGGCCGGGTTTAACTTTGTCGTTTAAAAAACGCTAACACTATCCCTACGTATTCTCAGATGGACGGAGATTCCATGGGCAGTCCTATCATGGTTCAAGAGATTGTAGATTCTATTCGGGGACTTATTATCCCAAATTTCCCGGGGGGGGGATTCCCGTCGAGCTCTTTAAAGGGGTATGCAGAGTTTGTGGCCCCAAAACTATTGGAAGTGTATCAGGGAGGCCCCCCCAAAGGAAAGCCCAAACCTAATACCAGGGCTTTTGGAGCGGAAAACCAAAACCTTTCCCAAATCCAAAATCCCACTCCTCAATTTTTTCCTGACAAACCGGCTCCCACTCCCTGTTTCCCCCCCTTCTGTAAAATGGCGATGTTTAAGTGATAACCCTTTTCTGTAGTAAAAAGGTCACATCAAAGGGTTTTTTTTCACCTTTTTTTACAATTATCAAAACTTCTTAGGTAGAAAATACACTGGGCAAGCAAAAGGAAAAAAACTGTTTTTTAAATTTTGACTTTTAGGGGGCCAATCTCACCATCCAAATACAGCTTTGAAAATGAGGCTCCCACCATTTTATAGACAATCATCTTACCTATCTTATACATAAATTATTTAGCATTAGAATCTGCTTAGTTCTGCAGATTCTTGTCATGTTACTGCATTGTTACTGTTTTGGCTTTCAGCACTGCCTGAATCCTTCTGGGCTCTGGATCAGATTCAAGCATCTCTTGACCAAAATCTGATCCCAGGACTCTTCTACACAAATACAGCTTTTTCTTCAACTCTAAGTGTATGTTCACACGGTGTATTGCAGTGCGTACAGTGTGTGCCGCAGTACATCGTGTGTTTCTGGAGGTCGCACTGATCAGCACGTACTCCCGAGGCGCGGCAGGGCTGGTAGCCCGCCGGCCCCATTGACATGTTACTCGCGGCGCGTAATCATCGCAAGTAATTGACATGTCAATTCTCCCCCCGAGCGTACAATATGACCGTATTGTACGAGCGGGGAGAGGAGGCGTAATCCATAGTTCTCTGTGTTTAATATGCATTTCCCCACTTATTAAGCGCAGTACGCCACGAAATGCGCCTTAAAATAAGCTGTGTAAACATGCTCTAAGTGTTGGATTGCGTTGAGGTCTAGGGACTATGGAGGCCAAAACAGCAACTCTACTTCATTGTCACTGAACCCTTCCTTCTCCAACCTTGACGTCTGCTTCAGGTCGTTGTCCTGCTGGACACTATGTCACCCTCTTCATACCCATAGTACTCGAGTGGATGAAGTAACTCAACTTGTAGGACACTTACATAGAGCTCAGCATTAAGGTCACCATCAATCCTGGTCAAGTCTCCACCATCTTTGGCTGTGACCCCTCCCCATATCATCGGCTTCTTACACCGAACTTGACAGTTCTTCCAGCTTCTCAATCCATTAGCCCCCTTTTCCCTTGATTCTTCCAAAGCCATTTGCCCCATCAGAGCCCGATCTACTGACTTTCATCTCATCTCTCCAAATCTTTGCACTGTGTTGAACTAACTGTACCAATTTATTATATATTTTAGTAATATTAAATTGGACCCCAAAATCCGTGGTTTTGCCTTGGTCCTGTGTTTAAAAAAAAATCAACATCTATGCTGATGAGACTGTGATCCCCAGGAACCTATGTATATTACTTTAGATGTCATCACTAAATGTTAAATCCTATCAAGCTGTTAATTAATTAGTCCAAATTAAGTATTATGCCGCCGGATACGGAGTGGGCAGTATCTAACCCCTGACTTTGGTCTTCTTCTTTTGCGTAGCTTGGGGTACAAGCCTCCAAATCAGTTCTGGAGTTTTAGGCCTTCAATATTGTCCCCCTTCTCTCTTACCTGCAATCTAAAATCAATAGTTGGAATAAACTGTGGCTCTCCATCATGGCGCCTATTATGTTGGTGAAGATGTCACTGTTACCTAAAATATTGTATGTGCTTCAACAAGCCCCAACATATTTGCTGTCATGCTTACTACAACCCATCCATGGACTATTGCTATCCTCCTTTGTATGGAATGGTCATAGAATGTGTGGTGCTGCTAAATTTTTGAAAGCCCCATGGGATTAAGGTGACATTTCCTTTATGGATGTCAAGTTATACTACATGGCGGGTCGGTTAGCCCATTTGGTTAGATGGGGTTCTGAAGAACATATTAGAGTCCAAACACAGATAGTCTACTCATTCAGCAGTGACTACTCACATCCATATTTTCTTTTGTGGTAATCTCTTTACTAGTGGTAAACTTGGTAATGATCCCATTATGAGACAAGCCTTATTGGTTTGGAACTCGGCACATTACTTGTTTTACCTTTTATTGACCACCATTTTCCACTATGGCATCGTAAATTCTTCCCAGGTCAGGTTTCTATGTCCCGGGAACTGAACTGGAACACAAAGGGTTTGTGGCATTTTTCACAACTTTGCTCGGACTGCAGAATCAAACCCTTTCCCAAATTGCAGACAGAGTTGTCGCCTTCACAGGTCTTCACCTATCTAAGAGTTAAGCATGCAATTACATCACAGTTGGGACATTCTAATATAACTCTGACATGTTATCTATATATACTCCCTCCTCTCATTAAAAAATAGGAAAAATAATTTAAAGCTGCTTTGGGAGCATTAGGAAGCTAATCTAGGTCCCCAAAACTAATTAAGAATAGGAAACATTTTGGGAACTAAGACTGTATCCTCAAATTTACAATGAAGATTAACACGCTTTTATTTAATAGGCATATTTTTCCATGTCTAGACTTATAAAGTTTCACAGTAGGTACATTAAGGCCAAAAATCCTCGTTTTTTTTTCATTACGGTGGTCATGTCTGCGGGTGATGGGTTTCTGGACCCAGGTTATAACATTCTTAAATTATGTGATAGGTTCTCCGATCCCACTCATTCCCACATATTGTCTATTTGATCCAGATTTTAAAAACCTTGATCTAATAAACTTTAATTTCTGTTAAAACCCCTATACTAAAAAAATCTTGCAAAATTGGGCTTGCTTTAGACCCCATCACTTGCTTAGTGGCTGGCAATGATGAATCATATGTTGCTGCACAAGAAATGGCTCTTTTGGAATGGGGGCTGCCTAGGCAAGTTTGACAAGATTTGGAGTAGGTGACTGAGCTTCCCTGGCACAGTTTGTGATTTACAGGCCCTGTCATGTCCATCCACCAAGCCCTTGACAGCATTCAGTGTTTTCTTGTGCTAGCTCATTCATTATTTAAATCTCATTACATTCTTACCATTGACTCAAAATACTTACCTCTTATTTGAATACTGAATTTCTGTGAGAATTAGGTTTTTATTTATTTTCGCTTTTCTGTTTTGAGCAATTCATGCTCCATTTATAGTGGATTAATGATTAATCCCTGTCATGGGGGCCGCGGGCACCGCTGCGCCCCGCGGTCTCCCCTCTGCCTCGGGTCCGGGCCCGGGTGCCGCGACTGCCCGCGCCCATCCCCCTTGCTGCCCGGGCTCTCGGGGGGTGCCACGGCTCCCCGCCCCCACTCCTGCTCCCCCTGCCCATCTCCCTGCTCCCCGGGGCCGGCACTTTCCCAGCCCGCCCCGGTGAACGCTGCCCCGTTGTTCCGGCCTCCGGGCGTCCCGTGTCCCTAGGGGGTGCGGAGGCTGATTGGTTTTAAAGGGCCAGCGCCCCGGTAATTGGTTATTGCTGGGCGTGGTCCTTTTTAAAAGGGTACACGCCCCAAAAACAACATTGCCAGTTCGTTGGTGTGCGTCCAGTTGTTTTGGGGTATTGAAAATTGTTTGATCCCCTGTGTACCAGTCCGTTTGCTTCGTCCGCCCTTGCCTGTTTGCCGCCACCCTGACCGTTGCCCGTCCTGCCCACGAACCTCTGCCGCCTGCCCTGACCTTCTGCCTTCCCGACTACCCTTCGGATTACGATTCTGTCCCACGCATACCCGGCCCCCCATCGCTAGAAGTAAAGTCGGGGTAACGCCCTGGTAGCTCCGCCGCAGCAAGCCATCCGCTTTGCGCGGGCTCTGGTGAAAACGGGGGCTATTAACTCCTTTCCCCGACGTGGCTTACCCCCAACGTAGGGGGTGGCCAGCGAACCACCATCCCCGTTACAGTACGAATCCCATGGATTCCCCCCAAGGGTACCTTCCCTGAACTCCGGGACGTTGCGACGGCTTTCCGCCCAGCAGAGTCACGTGTCGACCCCTCGGGGCCCATAGCAGAATTTGCGCCGTTTACCGCCATCGGCGGCTGCTACCGCTGCCGCCCTGTTCCCTCAATTTCCACCGGGACCTTCTTGCATCTCCCGCTCCCCTTTCTATGAGGGAAACCAAGAATGCGAGGCTTCCTCAGTAATGCTCCATCCACTTGAATGTTGGACTAAATTTCCCCCAGAGGGGGGCTAAAGTGGCCTTTCATTATTAGCCCCCAAAACGGCGAAGCTTGGCCTGGGCCACCCCGCTATGGGATCGTGAGATCGCTCAGTTAAAATTGAAAAGGCTTCCTCCAGGGATTCCGCATGTCTTCGAGGAACCCGGCCGTTCCTCGTTGCGGCTGCTGCTTTTCTTCCCTCTGTCAGGGGGATTTACGGTGGGACAGTACTCTGTAGTCCGTCGCCTTCAGAATCGATGAAAAAAAGAGGGTTGGGGGGGACTTTCTGGCAAGGCCTCTCGGGACGCGTTAAAGATGAGCTCGCGGGCCGGGGTCTGCCCTCCTCTCTGGACGAATTGTTCCTGGCCACCCCGTCGCATTCGCTTGGGGAGAGACAACAAGAGTCCGTCCCAACGCGAGTCTACTCACCACGCCGGCCACTTCTTTGGGGGTTCCCGGTGGTCCGGGAACCCCCTCGACTGGGGGTCGCGGGGGGGATTCTGGGTGTCATGCGGCCTCTCCCCCTCTGACCATTCTGGTACGTTGTGGAACTTCCCAGAATACCCTTTTAGGCCCCGCCTTCCCGGATCAGGGTCCGCGGTAACTTTATTAGCCGCACTGGTGTCTAAGTTCCCGGGTTCCATGACCCCTCGCAGAAAAACCATGTTTGTCTCCTTGCAGTGGCGAATGCCTCAAGGATGCCATTCGGTTTGCACTCCCCTCACCCTGCAGATTGGCGCGCTACACAGGAACGGGTAAACTCCTCGTGCTGCCTCGTTCCTCTTTGAAATCCTTTTGGCTTCCCCGGTTTTCAAGAGCAGCCCGATCCTAGCTGGAACACAGGCGAGACCTTTTTGGGGCCCGGCATGTCATCACGATGCCGGTGGCACTCCGCCTGCCTGGTTGCTTCTTAAAACCTTTGAAGTCTCTGCCCGGTCTGCCCCCTTTTTTTACAGGACTTTGCCGACGTCTTTCCAAAGACAAGCCGAAATTGCCCCCCGCACCCGGCCCCTTCGTTGCCCTATCACTGCAACCCGGTATACGCCTCCCCCAGGCAGGTTTTCCCTCTTTCGGTCCCGGAGACAAAGGCGATGTCGGAGTATATTTAAAGGGAAACTCCGCAAGGGCTTTTACCAAGCATCCCCCCCTGGGGAGCCGGATTCTTCTTTGTCGAAAAGAAAAGATGGAACCCTCCGGCCCTGTATGAATTTTGTGGTCAAATAAGATAACCATAAAGAATCATATCCCCTGCCGATTTAAAAGCTATTGACGCCTACTGGCGCAAAAATTTTCTCTAAATTGGACTTCGTGGTGCTTACAAAATTTTTCGTATTCGGGAAGGCGAGAATGGAAAAACGCCTTTAAAAAACCCGTGATGACCCCTTTGAAATCTGGTCTGCCCTTTGGCCCCTTTTCAACGCTCCGGCCTTTTCCCGAATTCGTCAACGGATTTTCCGACCTCCTCTATGTTGTGTCATGTTTTTTGGATGACATCCTGATCTTCTTCCGACCCGAAGGTTCACCGCCACACTGCCCTGGTGTCAAAACGTTCCGAACCATCGTTGATTCCAAATTTTGAGAAATCTATTTGAGCGCACTTCGTTGCCCTTCCCGGGGTAATATCTCGGGGTCAAGGGACTCCAGATGGACCCTTCTAAAAATTTTTGCAGTTTACAGTGGCCTCGACCAGGGGGGCTTCGGGCTATCCAACGTTTTTGGGTTTGCCCAAAAACAAGACTTCATCCGCATTCTCCGCCGTGGCCCCCCTGGTGGCCCCTGAAAAAGAAAAACGCCAACCCCAAATCCTGGCCTCCCGAAATCAAGAAGCCCTTTTAGCATCTAAGTCCGCATTTTCTTCGGCCCCCGTGCTATTCGCCCGGACCCCCTGGTCCCTTTTTCTTGGGGGGACGTTTCTGTAGGTGCCGGGGCTGTCCTCTTTCAAAAATCCCCTCTGGAAAATGGTATTGGTTCTTTTTTCAAGAACCTTCACGCCACCCGGGGCGAAATTATTTATTTTGGGGATGTGAACTATTGGGTTCAATACATTTAAATGCTGTTATATTTTATATCTCTTTTTTATTTACTGACCCTTTATTTTAGTTATGCCCCGGAGTTTTCTTTCTCCTTGTAATCAATTGCTGGCAACAAACCATAAAACCAATTTTGTTTTAAAATCTTGTGCTTTTTATAGCGTAGGAAAATCAATGAGGGCTACTTTCCCTTTTATATTCCAAATCATGCTTTACATAATATCAGTCGTACTTGCTTTTGTGTTTGTGGTAAAATCACAGATTTTAAACATTTCACTTGTCAGTGGTTGCAATCTCTTCCCAAATTCTTTAAATTTTTTAGTGTTTTAAAAAAAAAAAAGAAGAACATTTGACGGTTTAAAAATAGCCCTTTTTGAAAAATCTAGGGAAGCAAAAATTTGTTGCACCGGCAGAGCTATCATTCCCTCAGTTGTTTTATGGAACCCCAGGGGAAATTTAAATGGGATACGTCTTATGTACGGAGGGGAAACGCAATACGATGTTAAAGTAGAAAAATAAAAAATTAAATTTGAAAAATAGAGGTACAAATAAAGAACTAGAAAAGTGGGAGCATCCAAGTGAGAACTTTAAAAGGAAGATTTTTGTATAAAGGGGGGGAAACAAAAAATGCAAGTACCTTTTTTTATATAGTAATATGACAAACCCTCTAATTTTATCGGGGAAGGTATATCCGTTTGGCATATTTTCAAAAGATCCAAATTGGGTATTGTTTGGGGGATAAACCAAGGTACTTTTTTTAAAAGAGGTAGAACCTGGGTGATTATTAGTGATTCTGTATTTTTTTCCTAAAAGTTACAAGATTATTGGAACAAAAATAAATGTCCCACTTTCCCATGCCTTTCATGTACAAATTTTTAGTGCGATTTTCGTGGTACTATTTTTTCCACCACTTTCAGGATTTGCATCCCCTTTAAAAGGATACTATAGTGAAATGACTTAAGTCATTTATTATATAAAAAGCCCTTGCGGCAAAGGGTATGTGGGGGCAAACGAGTCACTCTGTCAGAGGAGAATTGCAAAAATTTAAATCGAAATAAAAATTACAAAATATGGGCAAAAAAAAACAAAAAGAACAAGCATAGGGGGAGACGGTGCCAAACATTTTTGAGTCAAAACACAAGCAAGCGATTTACGTGGTGTGTGTTTTAAGAGATACTGGCGGATGCCAATGAACAAATCCGATGCTTAAAAGTAAAGCTTTTTGGGGATTAGTAAATTAAACAAAGACCCCCAAAAAGGTTTAAATGGATATTTGTCTAGATGTTTTTTTAGGTGTTATATATATTTAGTTTTTTATAGTTGGTAGGTTAGATTAGATACGATAGTTTTTTAAAAAAATTTTGTAGGAAAGTATAATTAGACGTATGGTTAAAATGTATGCACTAGTGGTATTTTTGGGTTTGTTAAAAAAATTGGGTTAATACTCATCTGTCTGCTTAATGTGATCAATTCAGTGGTGTGCTCTGATACGCTGCCTAAAGAAGGGAAAGTGATTCCGAAATTTGCAGTTGTGCAAGGAGTTTTTGGCTCCCTGTCAGCTGGGAAAGAGATGCATAACTAAAAGTGAAATGTTGAAATTTTTGTGTTGTACCAAAAAAAACTATACAGTAAGTATGTGCATTTGTATGTAAAGCGATGTTTTGGAAATATAAGGGCATGTAGCCCTCATTGATGTTCCGTCCCTAGAAAAAAAGCGAAGTTTTTAAAATGCAAATTGGTTTCGTCTGTTTGTTGCCAGTCGTCGGAACTATTGGCTTTAAAATTTTCCCCTAGAAGAAGGCGGACTTGTTGGGGGGGGGCTCGCCACCCCTTCAAAATCTTCAAGATCACAAAAACCTCCTCTATCTTAAATTGTTAAAAGCCCTAAATCCTGTCAAGGGCCGGTGGTCCTCTTTTTCGCCCCCTTTGATTCTTCTTCACTTTCGGCCAGTGAGAAGAACGTCAGGGGGGTTTTCCCTTTCTCATCCTTGACACTGTGGGACGAAGACCTTTGCAGATATAATTCTCCAGAACGGGTCCTCCGGGAGCCCCCCCGGGGCTTAAAAACCCCCTCCCGGGTAAAGACTTATGTCCGCCCGGGCCTGCGGCCTCGTATTCTAAAGTGGGGCACTTCCCCTATGCTGGCCCTCGGAGTGTTAAGTCTCTGCGGTTAAAAAACTCTCACTTTACTGGTGGCCCACCCTGGCTATGATGTTAGGTTATGTCCGGCCTGCCTCCTGGCTCGTAAAGGTCCCTCACTCGGGGCCGGGGTCTATTACCTCCCAGTGCCCGAAAGTCCCTTGGTCCCATATCGCCATGGCTTCATTTTACGACCTCCCGGCCTCATCGGGTAATACTAATTGGGGGGTGCCCATGGTTCTCTAAAAGGCCCATTTTTTTCCTCTGCCCGGGTTTCCCCCGCCCATTTATTTGGGCCCCAAAACCTTTTTTTGCCGTGTTTGTCTACTGGGTCCCGTTACAATATGTTTTGATGGGGGGTCCAGTTTGTGTTTTAATTTTGGCGAGCTTGTTCTCAATTTTGGGTTCGTGGACTTCTCGTGGGGGTTTCACCCCCAACCCAAGGGCAGGTAGAGAGGGTAACAAGTGGTGGGGACCCTTCCTACGGCTTTTGTTTCCCCCCGCCCGGATAATGGTGGACCTCTCCCCTGGGGGGAATTTTCTTTCAACTCCCTTGGACTCTGAAAACCAAAAGGGGGCTCTCCTTTTTTGTTGTCCCTTGGGTACATCCCCCCCCCGCCTCCCTTGCCTACTTGTGTGGTTCCCGCCGTGGATGCCCAAGTACGGGGGTAAGTCTCTCTGGCAGGGCAAGTCAGGCCCTTCTACGGCCTCCTCTCGTATCAAAGCCAGCCGACAGGTACCGGAGACCGGCGCCCATATTTAAGCCGGGTGACAGGGTTTGGCTATCTGCCAAGTACGTTCGCTTCAAAGTGCCCAGCTACAAGCTGGGTCCTAAGTATTTGGGCCCTTTTGTGGTACTTCGGCAGTTAAATCCGGTGTCCTACAAGCTCCGCTTGCCTCCCACTCTGCGTATCCCGAACTCCTTCCATGTCTCGCTCCTCAAGCCTGTGGTGCTGAATCGCTTCTCCCGTAGATCTGTCTCGCCTTCTCCTGTGGCCGATTCTGATAACATCTTTGAGGTCAAGGAGGTCCTGGCGGAGAAGACAGTGAGGGGGAAGCGGTTCTTCCTTATCGACTGGAAGGGGTTCGGGCCTGAGGAGCGTTCGTGGGAACCTGAGGCCAACCTGTCCCCTGACCTCCTTGCTAGGTTTCCAAAAAAGAGGGGGAGACCTAAGGGGGGGGGGGTACTGTCATGGGGGCCGCGGGCACCGCTGCGCCCCGCGGTCTCCCCTCTGCCTGCAGGGCTCCTGGCGCGGGTGCCGCGGCTGCCCGCGCCCATCTCCCTGCTGCCCGGGCTCTCGGCGCGGGTGCCACGGCTGCCCGCGCCCATCTCCCTGCTGCCCGGGCGCCGGCACTTACCAGCCACGCTCCGGTGAACGCTGCCCCTGTCTGTTCCGGCCGCCGCGCGCGTGCCCGTGTCCCTAGGCGCGCGCGCGACGGCTGGTCTGGATTTAAAGGGCCAGCGCCCCAGTAATTGGTTATTGCTGGGCGCTGGTCCTATTTAAGGTACACGCCCCCAACACACCTTGCCAGTTCGTTGGTGTGCGTCCAGTTAGTTTTGAGAGTATTGAGAGTCTGTTCTGATCGCCCGTGTACCAGTCCGTTTGCTTACGTTCCTGACCTTGCCTGTTTGCCGCCTGCCCTGACCTTCGGCCCGTCTCTGACCACGACCCTCTGCTGCCTGCCCTGACCTTCTGCCTGTCCCCGACTACGCCTTCGGATTACGATTCTGTACCACGCACTACCCCGGCCGCCATCGCTAGCAAGTCACGTCAGGGGTAACGACCTGGTAGCCTCACGCCGCAGCAAGTCCATCCCGCTTTGCGGCGGGCTCTGGTGAAAACCGGGGGCTACTTAGACTCCGTTCCCTGACGTGGCTTACACCAACGCTAGCGGTGGTCCAGCGAATCCACCATACCCGTTACAATCCCTTGTTTGAGTAATGCATTTCTATGGGTACCCTTCTCAACTATTACAGTCCTTATACATGACAATGCAAATTCAAGATTGTTTGATATTACAGTGTATAATTGGGTTTTTACTGATGTCTTTTTATTTCTGATATCGCCTTTTGATGATGGAATATGTACTCAATATTTCTTGATCAATGACATTTACTTGTTAACAAAAACATATTCCAATCTTTTTTAAAACATTGAAAAGTGCTCTCCTGCCCATCTTCCTGCAACTTCTAGTTACCATTATACTGCTGGAAGGGCCAGGGAGTTTGGGCATTTGGCTCACTATAAACCTTCTAGCCATAGAAGGAAGAGGGTTATCAGATGATCTGCACTGTGGCTAATCAGCCAATCAGTGAATCAGTGGACCAATCTGTAAATTTGGCTCATTACTTAAATCTGCTCTATGAACTTCCGCTTGCCAGTAATTGTACAGTACATTGAAAGGTACCTGGTGCACTTATCGATTGTTTAATGGTATTTGACCTAACCTTTTCTGACTACTTTTCTGGATTCTCCTTGCTTGACTCTGGTTTAGATCTTGAATGGTTTTACTCTTCACTGCCTGACCCTCTCTCTGATCCTTCTCTCTAGGTTGTTACTCAGCTTTCCCAGGTTTGGATTCTGGATTTAGCCTTGGCCTTGACATATTTTCTGACTTTCTTGTTTGACCTTTGGATAGTCTCTTTAACTATCTCGTATCTGTTACATTCACCAGTCAGTGGATACGCTGCAAAGGCAACCTGGGGATATTTAGAATGTATCATTCTATAGTGGTTAAAGGGTGAATACCTGCATTCCTTTAGATTCTGCTCAACAAAGTAGCCACCACCAATTACCCTAATATTACACCAATTTTCTCTTAAGGGTGCTTTCACACAGTGCGTTTTGGGTGCATTTTTTTTTGGCAGAAATGCACAGCATTAAACTACCCTTATTGCTGTGCATTTCTGGAAAAAACGCACCAAAAAATGCACCAAAAACTCACTGTGTGAAAGCACACTAATGCTAATATCGGTTGTAGGAGTATAATAATATGCTGAGAGCAGTTTAGCTGATCACATCATTGATCATCAAATTGTAGTGACTAAAATTACCAAGGAGAACCCATGATCCTCCACACTTCAACTGGTCATTCATAACTTTATAACCACCTGCCTACTATCGTGCAGGTCCCCACTTAGTGCCACCAAAACACCTCTCACCAGCATGGCAAGACCTTTAAAGGTTGTCTGGCAGTATTTGGTATAAAGACTTTTACAAAAGATCATTTAAATCCTATAAATTGGGAGGTGGTTCCTTCATGGAGTAGACTTGTTTTCCCAGCACATCCCACTCTTTGTCATGATCCTCAAATCACTACTGAATGATCTGGCATTATCTTACTGAAAAATACCATTTCAATTAGGTATGTATAAAAATAACATTGACATGAAAGCCAGAATTCACATTTTCCTAGAAAAGCATTGCACTGAGAAAAAACACAGATCCAGTTCCTAAAATATCATGGACTGGAAAAACCAAAAGTGGTAGAAGAACAGGTTTCATCAAAGCAAAACACATACTCAAAAGTGAGCAAACCTTGTATGAAGAACTATACCTAGGGCCACATGTATGGAAACTATATGTAACGGCCAGGATAGTGGATTCTCTGGACCACCGCAAGCGATGGTGTAAGCCACGCCAGGGAGCGGAGTCTAAGTAGGTCCCGGTTTTCACCAGAGCCAGCCGCAAAGCGGGATGGACTTGCTGCGACGGGAGTCTACCAGGTCTCTACCCCTGATGTGACTTGCTTGCGGTGGCAGCCGAGGTGTAGCGTGGTACAGAATCGTGAGGCGTAGACGTAGTCATGGACAGGCGGCAAGGTCAGGGCAGGCGGCAAGATTCGTGGTCAATAAACCTAGCAAGAAGGTCAGGGCAGGCGGCAAGGTTCAGAGTCGAGAAACGTAGGCAAGGGTCAGGAACACGGCAGAGACTAGTACACGGATAATGCTTTCTCTAGGGCACGGAGGCAACAAAGATCCAGCAGGGAAGTGACGTGGACACATGCATTATATAGGGTCAGCGCCCGGCAATTATCCAATCACCGACGCGTTGTACCTTTAAATTCACATGAAAGAGCTAGGGGACGCGCGTGTGCATTCCGACCGGCAGGGGGAGAGCACAGGATGGGAGCTTGGACCGGTAAGCGGATGGGACGGGTGCGCCTGGAGATGGGAACACGGGTGCGCTTGCGACCCGCAGGGCGGGACGCGGCGCCACCCGTTACGCTATCTAGGTCTTAAATTCACTTTGTTACCCATAGCAACCAATCAGAGCACCCCTTTCATTTCATATAGTGCTCTGAAAAAATGAAAGGGGAGCTTGGATTGGTTGCTATGGGCAACAAAGTGAGTTTTAGACCGTTTTCATACATGTGGCCCCTAGTGTTTAATTGTTCACCTAAATGAAAATACACAAGTCTACACAAGAGTCAGAGTATCACACTACCTCCTACAGCTTGCTGTCTTCCTTTGCTGCCTGTAGATGGGTATAGGCTGTAATAATAGTTGCCAAATTTAATGGACAACAGAGAAATATTATATGCTCCTTTGGACTTTGAACACTATAACCACATCACCACACCATCTGTTGATTACAAGCGTGCACACACCTCTGCACTTGTATTTCTCTGTTAGCAATTCCCTTGGTCACTTCTGAATAAATTAGATCCATTAATCTGTATCACTCAGTCCAGAATATTCTATTGCAAACCTGTCTCAGTAAATAAGTGTACACAGCAATCCCACACATTAACTAGCGATGCAAACCTACAGCTTGTTTAATTTACAAGACAACTACACAGTTGAAAAAGTATATCCAAACCCACCTCAGTCTCACCAGCACACAAGAATATTTAACTACTTTAATATAAAATGCATGGAAAATCCCAATGGACAAATTTGCCAAGATTTCAGCTGAGCACGTTTTAAAATCTACTGGGGACAATTGTGTAGACATTGATGGAGGCTGTCAGCCAATCTAACTTGTTTTATTAAATATCTAGAATATTATAGATTTTAGTGCAAGATGATATCACAATTACAATGTCGGATTACAGATGGACAATCATTTAATTAATTGCACTTTTTTTTCCTCCTCCTAAATTAATATACCGTATATGGTTTTAGTACATAGGGGGCAGGAGTAAAAGTTGTGGTTTGGCTATCAGTGTTTTTTTAATTTATTCTCTATTTCTTTTGTGTTTTGTTTTTCTTTTTGTTTGTTTGTATTAAACATTGTGCCCCCAACATGGTCAATAAAAAAGGCCTGCAGGGGCCATTTTTTAACACTTTTTTTTATTTATTGCTGATTTCAAATGTAACTGGGGCTGACATATTAGACAAACCAACATACATCTTAAGTCAAGCAAATGGAGTATAGTAAAAGCTCAATCTTTATTACATTTTTATTATACTGTGTTTGCTGGATTTAAGACACTGGATGGTTTATTTATCACTGTTCTTACAAATGTATGGCTCTGGACTCTTCTGGGAAACTTAAGCTGGACTTTATATCTATCAAGTATTGGTGACCTGCTGTTCATATTTTTTTTTTGTTGTGGCTGATATATTAACATGTTAAAGCCCTTTCCCTAAAACTAATTCCAATTTAGAGAAAAAAATTAGGATTCAGAAAATCCCAAATCTTAATTTTTTCAGATGTTAAGTCAAAACATTGTTGAACCAAATGGGGCATAAAATAAAATATCTGGGGTTCTTTAATTAATAAGTTTAGCAAAATAATCTTAGATTTACTTCAACATAACAATTTGGTGTCTGGTACAAAGGTTCAGTATGTCACAAAGCAGGTTTATACTCTACTGCTTGACCATGAAGGTATAAGCCTTTACGTGGGTTTCTCACTACAAAGATTAGCTTTAAACATGTAGAGAATAGTGAATCAAGACGTAAAAAATATTGATATTGATATTGCCCTAGTAAGGAGATAAGAGAGATTTTATCTGCTTTAGGTGCATACAAGTGTATCTAGGTTACAGTCATGCTGTCCCTTCCTGATTAGACAGAGAGCAGGGAGTGGTGGCACCACATTTGGATGGAGCAGAGTCTTTAACTCTAACAAGAAAAGCACTTTTTTCACTCCTTGGGGGTCTTTAGCATTGTTTAACTCAAAAAGAAAACAAAAAAGAATAAATTATGACAAATATGGACAAAAAATACTATTCAACAAAAACTTTATTAGTATGACAAAAATATTAATGACAATATAAATAAACACAAACAAACATCATCAGATAAGACATAGTTAAAACATGTATGACAAGGGGATTAATGTATGCACAAATGTAATCAATGTAGCACAAACATGAACAAAAACTGGTGGGTGTACCAGTAGGTAGAAACTATAATAATATATAGTTACACACATAGAGTTGTTCAGCTGCAGTGTTCACAGTAATAGTAGGATACCACCAATAGTATATACGGTATCAGAAATAGTATTGATAAATAAAGTATTGTGAGAAAGAGAGCACACAGCAGTGTAACAAAAACACTACAAAAGTATTTAAATAATGATATACAGTGAAGGAAATAATTATTTGATCCCTTGCTGACTGTGTAAGTTTGATCACTGACAAAGACATGAACAGTGTATAATTTAACCCCTTCCCGACACTAGACGTACCCATAGGTCCTAGCGGGAGTTGTACTTCCGCAAACGGATGTATGGGTATGTCCTGGAGATCATTCGTGATTGCAAACGAGTCCCGCATGATCGCGACATCACCCACGGCCGAAGTGAGCTCCAGCCGTGTATGATTAACCCGTTAGCTCCAATTTTCTATTAAGTCACAGCCAGACGAAGGGAGCTTCTCTGCCTGCGCTCGGCGAGCAACGGCACAATCGTGCCATTGCTGTCACCTACCAGACAACCTGGGCTGTCTGTGACATCACCATGCCCGGCAATGCATTGTGGGCATTGCCAGGCAGGGTGATTGACAGTCGCCATGGAGACTAGTACACAGCAATAAGCTGTGTACTGACCTCCTACTGTATGACTGATTTGAAGATCACTCATACAATTCCCCTAGTAGAAGTAGAAAAAAGTGTAAAAAAGTTTTTAAAAAAGTGAAACACAAACACGAAAAATAAAATAAAAACACGTACACTGCCCTTTTCAAAAACTCATCTAAATGCCAAGGTCATACCAATTAAAACGTATTTTCATCCCGCAAAAAAAAAGTCCTTACACAGCTCTGTATGCAGAAGAGTAAAAAAATTATGGCTATTAGATGATAGCAATGCGTAAATATTGTTTTACACAATAAAAAACAATGACTTTTTTCCTCCCATTTTCAAGACACCTGTGTGCCCAAAATGCACTATACACCCCTAGATGAGATCCATGAGGGTTCTTGAATCCAAAATGGGGTGACTTATGGAATTTTTTACCGATTCTGGTACTTTGAGGGCTTTGCAAATGCAATATAGCACCCACCAAAATCTGTATTCCAAAAGCCAAATAACGCTCCCTCCCTTATACGCCCTGCCATGCGTTCAAACAGCTTTTTTCATAGTGTTGGCGATTTTTTGCCATCACGACAAGTGTCTTTGGGGTGGTCGATTTTGAGCGATGACCATTAAAGTCTATGGGAGAGAAACCCAAAACTTATTCTTACACCCAAACGGGGCTGGAGAAGGGGAAATTTAACATCCACAACAGTCAAAAGGATACGTGCTCCCATCTTAGGAAACCAAATTTTAGGTTATAAAAGCCAAAAAAAAAATCAAAACCCATCCTTCCCGGCTTGTCCCACGCAGACCTTAAACCTCATCCCCAAAAATTAAAAATCCCAGAAAGCAGTATGTTTTGAAACCATCATTTTACTTGAATGGACATTGAATATCCCTGTCGGGAACGCACAGAGCCCCAAACCCTTCATGCCCCCCAGATTTAAAAAGTGCCAAAAAAAGGAGTTTTTTAAAACCCACCATTTTAGTTTCAGGACATTGCTATACCTGCCGGGGCCACAGCATGAGCCCCAAACCTGATGCCCCCAGTTTAAAAAAAGGCCGGAAAAAGGGTCTTTTAAACCCAAACATTTTAGTTGAACGGACATTGACTTATCGCCCTGTACCGCAAATGCCCCTTAACCTGTCTGACCCCAGAAAAAAAAGTCCCGGGGAAAAAGGGAGTCTTTTAAACCCCCTTTTTAGTTGAACTGGACATTGACTATACTGTCGGGAGCAGTATGACCTTTAACCCCTGTCTGACCCCAAATTAAAAAGTGCCGGGAAAAGGGAGTCTTTGAACCCCCATTTTTTTTGAACTGGACATTAACTTCCCTTTTCCCCTGTACCGCAGAATGACCTTTAAAACCCTGTCTGCCCCCAAGTTAAAAGTCCCGGGAAAATGGGAGTCTTTCAACCCATTTTTTTTTTTTCCCTGGACATTTTTTTCCCCTTCTGGGTGGGGGTTTGCCCCCCTTTGGGGAGTGCGGCCCAATTGAGCTTCACTTGGAAATATTGGTGGTTAACGCCCCTTTTTCCCCCCAGGTCCCTTTTTCTTGGCATTTTTTTTTTTTTTACTCAAGTGCTGGAGGAAATGGTCTCTTACTTGGTTCTCTGTCGGTGCCCCATACTCCATGTCCTCTGAAAACCATTTTTGGTAAAGTTTTTGTACCTCCCTTGTAAAATTCGGGAAAGTTTTTACCAGCTATTTGTACATGAAAGTTTTTTTATTTAATTCTAAAAACACTTTTTTAAAATAGGATGGAATCCCCCCATTCTTTGTTTCTTTTTTTTTTAATTGTTTTAAAAATGGGTTGTCTCAAACGGGTTTCTAGCTTTTTTTGGCACCTTCAATTCCCCTGGGGTGACTAAAAAAATTGTGTTTAAATTTAATGCAAAGTAAATTATAAACAAAGCTGGCCGCGCCAAAGTAAAAAAACAGTTCTGAAATGTATTGGATAAAAAAAAATGTTTTTTTGGCCCCTACAATTCCCTGTGGGACTAAAAAATTGTGGATTAAAATTTTTAACTGCAAAGTGATCAAAAAAAAAAGCGGGCCCTGCGCCAAAGTGAAAAAAACGTATCTGAAATGTATTCGGATAATAAAAGGTATTTTTGGCACTATCAATTCATTTGTGGTGCTAAAAAAATTGCTGTATTAAATTTAAGTGCAAGCTCCCTCAATGAACAAAGCTGTAGTGCCCAAAGAAAAAAAAACACGTATTTTTGTTAGATCGAAAATACAAGATATTTTGGCACCTTTCTTTTACCTTTGACTAAAAAAATTGTGGATTCGATTTAAATGGCAAGCTGCCTAATGAACCAAAGTTAGTGCGCCAAAGCCAAAAAACCGTATTGTTTTTATTGTATAAAAAAAATTTTTTTGGCACCTTTCAATTCATGGGTGACTATAAAATTGCTGGATTCAAACTTAAGTGCAAGGTGGATATAAAACAAAGGGGAAGGGGAAAAATTGAAATGAACACCTATTGAATGTATACTGATAATAAAAGTGGAGTTTTGCCCTAACAAAGAGACCTGCAGTTACTAGAAAAGATTGTATTTAAGTTCAGGCTGCCCAAAAACCAGGAAATATTTTCAATAGAAAATGTTAATAAAAGATTGCAGTGCATGTCTACACTAATTCTTGGTGAACTTTATCCAGTATTCTTTATAGGCTTATCTGTGTTCGCCGGGGGGCCCCCCCCCTTCCCCCCCCCTCCGTGACTTTACAGGGGTAGAGCTTTTTAAAAATTTCTTACCCAATACATAAAATCTTCCAATCCTTTAAATTTAAAAAATTGTAAGGGCACGCTAAAGTAAGGTTTTCTGTGAAGAAATGAAAAATTTTCGTGAGCGTTTGGACAAAGCAGAGCGACGTCCTCCGCTTGAGCGGAAAAACTGAGGCGAACAGGAAAGTGTTTCATGTTAAAAAAAAAGGGGCATGTGATTTTTTTCCAAACCCATCGCAAAACCTACACATAGTCTGACGTCGCACACAATCTCACCCGCTCTATTCTGTAAGCTGATTTCTGGCCGCCAAAATGCAGGGAACGCCGAAAAAAGGCGCTCTTAATAGATATGCACAGATTTTCCTAAATTTTCGCATGATCAAAAATTCGATCAAAATAAAAATGTGCGTTTCAACTTTTTTGGGTAAAATCGCTCAACACTAGTTTTCACCCATATATAGGGTACTGCTGAACAAAATTTGGGGTGCTTTTTCTCCAGGATTCTCTGTAAAAATGCAACTTTCCCAGCTAAAATTGCAGATTGTTGGAAATTTTTTTTAATTTGATTATCACAGCCTCATGCTAAAAAAACGTTGTTAAACACCTGTGGGGTCGATTATCACTGCAACCTGGAAAAATTCCCCCAAGGGGGGGAGTTTACAATATGGGGTCTTTTTTGGGGTGTTTATTAGTTTTACACCTTAGGGGGTTTGCAAACTTTTTAAAAGACACCAAAATTAAATCGTAAAGAAAATGAGCCCCAGATTTTGTAGGGGCTCCTCATACCTGAGGTTGTGGTTTAGCCAAATAGGCATTGGGCCCCCTTGGGATATCTTAAAACGGCAGAATTGGGGAATAATATAAATTCCCCGGGCACATCTATCATTTTCTTGTGAAAAATGGAAAAAAAATTGAAAAACCCAAAAAGAAATTAAATTTTCAATTTCACCCACCTTTGCTTTAATTCCTGTGAAAAAGCGATGAGTTAATAAACTTTCCCAATTTAGTTTTGAATACTTTATGGGGGGTAGTTTCTTAATGTCATTTATGGGGTGACTCATAGAGGCCCAAACAAAGCCCTATAGAACTATGGTCCCCAAAAAATGTATGTTGCAAATTTTTTTGAAAATGTGGGAAAATACTACTAAATTCAAACTGTCAGGGACGCACACCAAACACAACAATGAGATCCTGACATGGTCCCCCCTTTTTTCTGCTTTTGGGAACCCACTCCTTAAGAGGCGGCCCAAGGTGACGATAACTGCACAGAGCCAGTAAAAAAACCCCAAAAAGAGACAAAACAACCAAGAACAAAAAGTAGTCGGGAGGGGAAAAGGTCATAACACAGGGAGCGAAGCACAGAAACGTGAGGGAGAGGGTAACGGGAAACCCAAATAAAGGTCACAGTAATACAGAAGGTAACAAAGCAGCGAATAAGGGCAAAGAACCAATATAGAGACAAGGCAGGAAGGAAGGGACCCTTTTATAGGAAAGACGAAGGAGAACGAGGCAATAGGGAGAAAAACAAAAGACCCGATAGGAAAAGAAAGCTGTACTAAAAAGGAACAAAAATTTAAACCAAAAAATGTGCTGGAAGATTCCTGGTCCGGGGGTTGGCCAGGAATCAATCGACCAGCCAGAATAAACCCCGTTACATTGTGATAAGAAACGCTTTAGGTCAAAAACTATGGTTTACGCGTACCCCCGTGGGTTTTTTTCAGGGCCAAAAATTTACAAAATTTTAAGCCCCCCAATGTCATAAAAAAGACATTTAAAAAAAGTCCAACCCATAGTGGACAAATGGTTGAGAAGGGGTTTTAAAAAACTTTTAGTTGAATAAGCATGCACAATTTGTGAAATTTAAAAAAGGTAAATTTTTTAAATTTTTCACAATACGTTGATATTTTTCACAAAAAAAACTTCTTGGACCAAAAATACTTATTAAATAAGCAATGTTCAAAAAAAACACAGTTTTGAATCACATATAAAAGGTAAAAGTGCAAAAAGTTTTTCACCTAAAGGACAAGAGATTTAAAAAAAGGGCTTGTCAGGAAGGCCCCAAAATGGCTCCGGTGGTAAGGGGTTTAAGGGGAGGTTAATTTTAACATTGAGAGAAGAAAATCAAAATAAAATCCCAAAAAACACATTGTATAATTCATTTAAATTTATTTCTTAGCAGAAAAAAAATTTTTTGATCCCCAGGCAAACAAACTAATATTTGGGGGCAAAAAACCCCGTTGTCAAGCCAGGTGTAGAGTTTTTTGTATTGATGATGAGGTTTGCCACGCGGAGGAATTTTGGGCCCCTCCTTTTGTAGTATTCCAAAAAATTAAGATTTTGGGCGTCGCTTGGCTTCAAATCCCTCCATAATTTTCTAGGGATTTAAGGGTTTGGGGATGGCTAGGCCACCCATTTTCCACCAAAAGTTGACATGGGGGCGGTGTTCTTCGGGGCATAGGCCATTTTCTTTCCCCCAAACGGCATGTTTTGGTTAATGCAAAAAAACAAATTTTGTCTCATCAGGGGCCCCAGTCCTTCCCAATCACTACAGAAAACCCAGGTTTTCTTTTGGGAAACTTCAGACGGGGGGCAATGTGCCTTCTTGAGCAAGGGGGCCTTGCGGCCTAAAGGATTTTTAAAAAAATTTTTTAGAAAAATTTTTTCCCAAAGGTTTTTTGGTGCTGTGGTCCCAGCTCCTTGAATTTTAAAAGAAATTTTAGCTATCCCCTTTACCCCCCGCACGACAAGGGTATCCCAGGAGGTGAATTTTTGCATGGTGCCCCAATCGATTTTGATTGACAGTTATTTTTTATTTTTTCCATTTTCTTAATTTTGCACCACAGTTCTCTCCCACCCAAGTCTTACTTATGGTTTTGTAGCCCCCTCCGCTTTGTGAGGTTATGATTTGTCCATGACATCCTTAGAAAGCTCTTTGGTCTTGCCCATGTTGTAGAGGTTAGAGTCTAACTGATTATTTGAGTCTGTGGACAGGGTTTTTTTTTTTTATAAAGGAGACTATTTAAGACAGCTGTCTTTAATGCAGGTAATGAGCTGATTATTGGCATCTAACTGGTCTGTAGGAGCCATAACTCTTATTGGTTGGAAGGGGATCAAATACTTATTTCTCTCAGCAGAATTTAAATAAATTTATATAATTTATACAATGCGATTTTCTGGATTTTATTTTGGATACTCTCTCAATGTTAAAATTAACCTACCCTGAAAATTATAGACTGTTCATGTCTTTGTCAGTGGGCAAACTTCAGCAATCAGCAAGGGATCAAATAATTATTTTTTTCACTGTACATATCAAGTACACCCACCAATTAGAAACCTAACGCACATTTCGCTGTTGTTTTCAGAGGGTATAACTTTATTTGAGAAGCATTGTCTAACGACACATGAAATCTCCTGCACTTATGAATTAATGTCACTGTAATCGGTAAGTTACAGAGCATTCTTTTTTCTTTAAGGGACAAGAAATACTGTAGAATGAGTTGAAAGCCATTGAGTTTTGGATTCTAGAGGAAAGTCATTAACCTGTGCCAAGAACAAGTCAAATAGTTCCATAGTTAGAAAGGCTGAATAAAGACAGACTTCCATCCAGTTCAGACTATTGTTCTATAGGTGTGTTGATCCAGAGGAAGGTAAAAACCCCCCTGAGGTAGAAACCAATTGTAGTCATTTTAGGAAAAAGATTCCTTACAGACTCCAATCTGGCAATCAAAATAAATCGCTAGATCAACAACCTTTCTCCAGAATTCTAGTCACTTTAACTTGTTGTATTTTTGTACACTAGAAATGCATACAGACCCTTTTTGAATGCTTTTAGTGAGTTCCCCATGACAACTTCATCAGGTAGAAAGTTTTACCATTTTACTGCTCTTACAGTAAATAAATAAATAAATAAATAAATAAAGAATTCACTGTTATATTTATGTTTGAGCTCTTTTCTGAGAATGTTTTCCGCCTTTATAAAGGCGATTTTTTTATTCATACTCTGCACGGACATGTTTAATGATATTTCGCTGTTTTCCAGCCTGTCTCGAATCGGAACACTTCTTCGGTGCAGTCCCTTCTGCGCCTACGTCCCGCACTGCGCCCCATACACTGGCGAAGCGCGGCGGACTTTTCCCCGCATGTATGAGCGCACCTCCTCGGACGGCGAATATTAGGCGCAGCGCCGCACTGCGCCCATGTCCCCACACTGCGCCCCACACACTGGCGAGGCGCGGCGGACTTTACATGATATGTATGAGCGCACTACCTCGGCCGGTGAATCATAGGCGCAGCGCCACACTTCGCCTAAGTCCCGCACTGCGCCCCAAACACTGGAGAGGCGCGGTGGACTTTACATAGTATGTATGAGCGCGCCCCAGTGCTGACATAAGTCAGGCGCAAATTTCGCCAGAAAACCAGCGGAAAGGTGCGCCCCGACGTGGCGAGATTCATACATGTCGCCCAAAAAGCCTGTCTCAAATCTGATGTACATAGTTTGGGGTCAATGGATTGAGCTGTGTTCCATCTTCATCCTTACACCGGGATTTGAAAGTCAAGAATTGTAAGTGTAAGGGCTTTCTAAGTTTCTCCTTTTCATTTTATAACTGTTTGCTGCGTATGTCATATAATTTGTTATTGTATTTTTCTATGTAAGCACTGTAAATCGTTGAATATTAAAATTACAATTAATAAGATTAGTTCTTGTCATTGTAAGGATCTATAACCTTGAAAAAGTGTTTTTTAACCCTGTAGCTGCTGGAGAGCAGTGAGGTAACCCAGTAAGCGTTTTTTAAGTGTTTTAAGTATTTTTGCATCAGAGTCCTTCCCTCTCATTTACTTTTCATTTTGAGTATTGAAGGAAGGTGGTGGCAGCGGATTATTTTGGCGTGCTTGAACTATCTTGGGGTGTCATTTTTGCTTGATTTGCCACCTGAGTGAGAGGTGCGTACAAGTGGAAATAAATCATCTCCATTACAGTGACCCCCAGTCACGTGCCAGTGAGTGTGTACGTAACATGAACCTTGATATATTAATACATATTTATTAAGTCCCACTGAAGCCGTCTTTTCTCCAAACTAAATAACCCTAATATTGCTAATCTTTCTGGGTATTGTAGTCCACCCAGTCCTTTTATTATTTCCAATGCCCGTCTTTGAACCTGTTCAGGTTGTCCTGTTTGAACCTGTCTTTCCTGTGCACTGGTGCCTAAAACTGTGCACAATATTCTGTGTGTGGTCTGACCAGTGATTTGTGTAATGGGAGAATGATGTTCTCATTATGTACATCTATGCTCCTTTTACTACACCGCATGACCTTATTTGCCTTGGTAGCAGCTGCCTGACACTGGCTGCTCTAGTTAAGTTTACTGTCAACTAAGATTCCTAAGTCCTTTTCCATGTTGGTTTTTGTTTAAGTTTAACAAGTAATCAAGAAACGAGCTTTCCTTTTACATATGCTTCCCTTACATTTATCTTTATTAAACCTCAACTGCCACTTCTCTGTCCTGGCCTCCAATTTATCTAGATCCCTTAGTAATAAAATATTGTCTTCTATCGTGTTGATTACTTTACAGATCTTAGTATCATCTGCAAATATTGATATTCTACTGTGCAATCCTTTTACAAGGTCATTATTGAATATATTAAAGAGAATAGGGCCCAATACTGACCCCTGTGGTACCCCACTAGTAAAAGGAACCCACTCTGAATATGTACCACAATCACAACCCTTTGTTTTCTATCACTGAGCCAGTTACTTACCCACTTGCAAACATTTTTCCCCAGTCCAATCAGTCTCATTTTACTTACCTTATGTGGCACAGTATCAAATGCTTTAGAAAAATCTAGATATATTATCCAATTCACCCCATCTTGTCTAGAACTAACCTCCTCATAGAAGCAGATGATATTAGTTTGGCAGGACAGATCCTTCGTAAACTCAGGCTGGAACAGTGTTTTACTTTTATTTTCAACAAGATACTCCAGGATACACCTAGGTGATTTTTTTTTCTTCATTTTATGTGTTCGCTAAATTTATATCATCCATTTTGTGTTTGATTCAATACAAAAAAATACATTTATACATATTTTATACATAATGTTTCTCAGCTTAGCACTTCAATGCATTATTTTCTCATTATGTTCCTTGACGCTAACTGTGATCTGTTGGTTTGATGGAGACAAGTTTTAAAGTAAGTGTACCACCTCACTTAGTGAATCTTGGCTTTTTGACGGCAGTATATAAGATGAAAAAGAACCGACATCCCAAATGTAGATAGTGCTTTTCAGAGTTTCCCAATTCCCTCAAAAAGACGACTATTATACTGCCAAAATGAGTAACTAGACCAAGCGACTGTTAAGTGAAATTGCATTTGCCAGTAAAATAAATTATCCACACATCCTTAATTCTAGCAGACATTTAGCAATTTCAGTGTTCTTAGAATAAATGTAACCTTCCTATTGGCACCTTTTTAAATTGAGGTCCTGAGTAAAACACACACTAAGGCACAACCAGCAACATAGCTTTAAAGAGCTGATTTATCACTGGCGTCTTATCATTTGAATTAAACACATTAAAGAAGAAATTCATTAGTATTTGCTTTAATAACATAACGTGAACATTGTTCAGAAAAGTGCCAAGTTAATTATTAGAACCCATTGATCATTTGGTTTGCATTTGATTTTCATCCACCCTTGAAATAAATAGTAATGCAAGAGTTTCAAGCTGAGCTATTCAAACACATCAGACAGTACGGTCTACAATTATCAAAGGACTCATTTCAAACTGTATTGTCTCTCGTGTTATCATCAATGAATGTTGCATAATAATAAGCACAGACTTACAAGTGGTCAATTGTCTTCAGCTCAAAAGAGGGACATTGGGGAGCTGTGCAAAAAGGATAATAAAACACCCTTAAACACTTTAACTCCCAGCAACATATAATGGTCACAATGAAAAATGGCAGAAGAGATCTCACATCTGAATCTCAAATATTGAAAATAGAAACGTGCTTGAAAATCAGATTGATAATGAATTTAAACTATATTAAAAATCTTCATTCTCTACCTCAATTACTCCCTTGGTAAAGAAAGAGCATGGCTAGGATGGCTAATGACAGCAAATGTTAAGTATCTCTTGTGAATAAAAGAATCTGGACATTTACATCTAAAAAGACAGAAAAAAATTACCACGAGGGAACTGGCTAAGGAAATCAGATTAGATTTTTTTAGCATACCCACACAAAACACTAGTCTTGTAAAACTCTCATTGTTATTTACACCAACTGCATTCAAGAAAGAAGTTACAGTTCACCAATAGCATAAAAAAATTAATCATTACATTATGCTCCTATCGTAAATTAGCAAATTGAGCTACAAATAAAGCCACTCTGATTACTATGCTTGCTTTCATTTTTTTTCACATCTCTCTCAAGTCATTGTAATGGTAAAAAATAATATGTAGTTTAATCATCAATGAAAAAAGTAAATATATATTTTAATTGAGTTGTCCTGTTTGAATCAAAATTAAATACTAAGCTGCTCGTGCCAAATAAAATAAGAAAAATCTATACTCCCCTTCCTCTGCTTCTAAATTCCAGTGTTGGCTCTCCTGGTTGTCTGTTTAATTCATCTTCTTACAACAGCACAGCCCCATTGCAGACACCTGGGATAACCCAGTGCTGGAGTGCAGGAGTGGAGGAAGGGGAGCAAAGGCTTTTTTATTTTTTTTGGCACCAGCAGTTTACTATTTAATTTTAATTCAAACAGGACAACTTCTTTAAGATCCTTCCAGTTTAAGTCCTCAAGCACACATCCATATTTCAGAGCCTATATCACGTGCACACTATATTTTGCAAGCTTCCAAAAATATACTTTTTTTTGTTGGGTTAAAATTGGTGAGAATAAAGTTGGAATGAAGCCGCACCCCCGAAAACCATTGGGAGCACATGTTTTCACTGTATGTTACAGGGCCCACTATAGGAAGTCTGCATTTCATGCAGGGGTTCTACATCCCAAATTGCCATTTTTTATGTAATATTAACTTAAAAAATAAAAAAAGATACATCAGGCCTGGACTGGTGGTAAACTTAACCGGGTGTTTGCTCAGTGGGTTGCCAGGGTCTGGGCCGCCGCGCCAGCTTGGTGCACCCACGAGAGCGGCTAGTGTTTCCCCCTGGTGTCTCGATGCCCGTCTTAGGCGCAGCTGCCGAGGCCGCCCTACCCATCCATGCAGAGATCACACTGTGCAGTGCAGGCGGCGGCTCAGGCAGAACAGCCAGGATCTTCTGATCCTGGCCGCTCAGTCCTATAGAGGCCGCGACGCAGGAGGTGTGATGTGATGATGTCATCGCACTGCCTGCTCCACAGCCCAAACTAGGCTGTAAGTGCTGCCCACTCTGGACCAAAAAGAGGAGGAAGGAAAGAAAGACAGCAGGTGAGTTTTTTTTTTTTTTTCTTTTAATGGGCTTCTCACTAGCTAACTAATTACTGGGGGCAGCCCTGCCATGATAATGACTGGGGGCTAATTACTGGGGTTGGGGCCCCAATGGGTAATGAAGGGGGGTAAATTACTGGGGGGCCCTACCTGGTTAAAATGGGGGGTAATTCTGGATTGGCCCTACCTGGCAATACTGGGGGGGGTAATTACGGGGTGGGCCTACCTGGCTAATGACTGGGGGGTTTAAAAAACTGAACTGGTCCACCGGCTTATGACTGGGCTAATTATATGGCCCACCCGGATAATAGGGGGCTAATTACGGGGACTTTGCCCTACCTGGAAAAACTGGGGGCTAAAATTTTGGGACTGGCCCCACTGGGTTAAATTTCTTCGGGCTAATTACTGGGGGGGGGCCCACCCGGCTAAGCTGGGGGGTAATTCTGGGGGTGGTCCTATCTGGGGTAAGACGGGGCTAATTTTCTGGGACGGTCCTCCCCGGCAATACTAGGGGCTAATTACTGGGGCTGGCCCTACCTGGCTAATGATTGGGGGCTAATTACTGGGACTGGCCCTACCTGGCTAATGACTGGAGGCTAATTACTGGGGGCGGCTACCTGGCTAATGACTGGGGGCTTATTACTGGGAGTGGCTCTACCTGGCTAATTACTGGGGCAGCCCTACCTGGCTCACTACTGTGGATGACTCTACCTGGCTAATTACTGGGGGCAGCCCTAGCTACCTGGCTAGTAACTTGGGCAGCCCTATATGCCTGGCTAATTACTGGGGACATCCCTATCTACCTGGCTAATTACTGGGGACAGCCCTATCTACCTTGCTAATTGCTGGGTGCAGCCCTAGCTACCTGGCTAGTTACTGGTGGCAGTCCTATCTACCTGGCTAATTACTGAGGGAAGGCCCTGTTTACCTATCAAATTAATAGAAGAAGGTCCTGTCTACCTACCTAATTAGCAGTAAAAACGGCTTTCTTTCTTTTCATTTTTCAAAAATCTACAATTTTTCTCAAAAGGTCTGAGATTTAAAAGATGAGTTTTACAGCAGAAAACTCTGGGTTATTTTCGCTGGTTTTTGATGATCACCCAAACACACATCTACGTGTCAACTGCGGCCAGTCACTTGTCTCTTTTGTGATGCTTACAAGTATGGCAAGAGACTATTGTGGCTAGTGATCAACTGCAGTGGTCACTAGGGTATACTGCACATAATCTCTGCAGCAAAGTAAACCAAGACTGGTTGGGACCACCAAACCAACAACACTGGAGCCACAAGGCATTTAACAGATGAATAATGGTTAGTTTGTATCTTACAACATTTACTGTGTTCTATGACAATTTTTTTTCCAAATTTTGTTTCAAAGAGAGTGATCCAATTTCCAAGCAGTATGTTTCACAATGGCAACATCTTACAAATACGCAAAAAAGTTACAAACAGTTTAATTATTCAAAACTCTGTCCTTACAAGTGGTAAGAGTTTCATTCATAGAAAGATTGTGATTGCAGAGATACAGCAATTTAAAATTGGATCCATCTTTTTGAAACACCCTGTATTTTTTAAAAGCTTACAGACAACCCCTTCAAATGTACTCATGCTTGGACATGTGACATATATGAGAAATATGTGCTTAGTGCCTGAGTACAATCAAAACAGATGTGTTTCTCTAAATTGTCTGCTTTTACAGGACTGACAGGCTCTGTGTACTTACTTTGAATGCCAAGGGCTATAGATGCTTGCCTGGTATCTAGCTACTGTATGGTCAGTTTCACTTGATGACTTTTCGTTGACTAACCCTGACAGCTATAAGCCTGAGAAATCACCCACGTACTATGGTTAGTTATAAAAGCCCTTGAGAGGATTACATTCTTTATGGATAGAAATCCCTTTTGTTTAAGATTTCTATACATTAAATGTAGCACAGCTAAGCAGCACTGAGTATAACATTTGTTTTGTATCAAATATTTGTATTGTTGGGAGCTGCTAAACAATGTACAAACAATTTTATGGAGTGCCCATGATATTTGGACTTTTCATGTTCAACCACTTTGCCACTCTGGTCTTAAAATAAGTCGAGTGCAACTAATTTGCAGGAAAGGTCATGAGATCAATGAAGAAATCCATGCTATGTGTAAAATGTTGAGCTTGCAACTAAATCCTAGCAAGTGGGTTAAGGTATTTGAGTTTTTAAAAAGTGATACAACACATCATTTATAAGGAAAGACATAAAGACAGTAAGTGTATCATTTGGAGATGGAAAAATGATATAAAACTGACATTTTATAACCACTTAACACACATGATCACAGGTTCTTAATGTCAAGTAGGAAATGACAAGTCACAACTCATTTGTCTAAATGACAAGAAAATTCTATAAAATGTGAGCTAATACCAGCAAACATGAGCTAAACATTGGGAACAATAACAACAGTATTTGTATTCATTAAAAGAACTAAAGCAAACTATTTTATGGTTTATTATATTAATAAATATTCCACAGTATCTATTGACAAACAGGACTTACATATTCAAAATGGGTCATGTTGCTCACAACAGCCAATCAGAATTGAGTTTCCATTGTTTTAGGGCAGCATAAGAAATTAAAGTTGAACTCTGGTTGGTTGCTGTCCAACTGAATGCAAACTGGGTTTGTGGGTTTATTAAAGGTGTTTTCGGACTCACTCTTTTTATGCGTAGGCTGGGAGAAATAAAAAACAATACTCATCTCTTAGGTCACGTTTGAACTAACAATGTGTCTATCAGTACTTTTTGTCTGTCTTTTGTCATCATCCGCGGGGGCTGAAGGGAACATCCCCTTTTTGGCCTCAGTTTGGGCCCTGGGTAGTCAAATAACATCCCAAAACATCACCTTTTGGAGCTTTGATCTCTAAACAGTGAAGTTGGGCACTGTAACATGACCACTCACCAATAAGACCCCAAAAACAACATAAGAAAAAAACAAGAGGATGGGAAGCAGATTGGGATAAAACTGATGGGGGTTTTTTTACACAATAGAAAAGAGGGATATTCCCTAGGATACTTTTTTGGATCTAGAGGTGGGACCTGCACCTATGAGACAATGATGACATATCTTAGCGATATGCCATAATTTCTTATTGTGGTAAAACGCTTTAAGAGGGGAGCATGATTTTCCTTATTTTCTCCTAGTCTCTGCACCATAGTTAAACTTTAAAAGGGGAGTCGAAACTCTTTAAAAGTGAAGTTTTTGGGAATATACCAAGAGTCAGGTTCATTTTTTCCCTTTTTTTCCACCCCTCACTAGGAAAAAACCCCCAAAACAATTTGATTGATTATCATGGAAACTTTTCTTTTTCTCTTGCACTAGTTGTGGTATCTCGCTCAGTATCTTGTAGCATACTTTTTATAAAAAAATTTTTTCCGATTAGTACTCCATTAGCACCACATTTTTCACTCATGTGTCAACAGAATCAGTGGAGCAGAGACACTTTTGGCTTCTAAAGCCACATTCCCTTGTCTGGTAAGGAAGAAAAAGGTGTCTAAAGACTTAGGGCCTCATGCATGAAAACCGTCCAGATCTAAGACTTTCTTTGTGGCCCATAGAAACTAATCAGAGCTCCCCTTTCATTTCATATAGTGCTCTGAAAAAATGTAAGGGGAACTCTGATTTGTTGCTATGGGCAACAAAGAAAGTCCTAAACCTGGACAGTTTTCATACATGTCCCGATTAATGAATGCACAGTAAATTCATCTCAATATGTCTAATTTTCTCTGTGTTGTACATTGCACATTTAGCTTTCTTGAGGTATAAGTGAAAAACTTACTGGTGGTCCAGGAGGACCCATCATGCCAGTGACTCCAGGAATACCAGGCATACCCTAGAAATAAAAGCACACATAAACATTTTATATACAATGGAAAAAAAAGGTTTTCCATTTGATACATATCTATTTTACATGCCAAAAATTATTTATTTAAAAAGCACTATTGACTTGGTTTCTGTATATGTAAATTGCACAGAACATAAAATTATTAGGATATGCCAACCACTCCTGTAGGACCAACCACAGCCTGACCAGGAGTATGCTTCTGAAGCTGGTTGTGGCTTTGTGAAACAACATGGTGAAACAACCCCTTTAAGGGCTAGATGACCTGGAACACGTAAGTGTTTATATATTGCAATATCTGATGTTTTATGAGTTCACAATACACTGAAAAGCAAAAGGGCAACTATGTTTAGAACTTTTGACTTTTATCTCACCATCCACTACAGCTTTGAACGTTATACTACCATCATTTTATAAACAATAATCTTGGCTATCTCATACATAAGTTTTACTTGCAACTATTTAGCATATGCTTAGTTATGCAGAGTCCTGTTATGTGACTGCATTGTTACTGTTTTGCTCCTGGTGATGGAACAACCCTTGTTTTTTCTTTTATATTACAAATTATAGCCTGTTCTCACATTCTCTAAAAGCTCAGTGTGTTATTAGGTTGATTCCCAAATGAAAGTTCACTGGTTTGAATTAAGGAGCAGCAATGAAGAAGATTTCCCAAGAAAAGAGAAACAGCATCATCCAGCTCATCAATATGAAGAATATGGAAGAATATGAAAGAAAGTCCTACCAAGAGGTGGATGTCCAGGCAAAATATTGGAGTCAACAAGTCAGGTCATCATAAGATCTATCAGTTCCAGCGCGATAAACATGGCAGTGGAGGTGACTCATGGTGAGATCACTGATGTCCATACAAGCACTGTGCGACATGCATTGAACAAGTCTGGAATGATGGCCCGAAAAAAGATGAAGAAGCCTCGACTTCAATATAATCATAAGGAGCCAGTAAAAGTGGCCAGTAGAAGATTGGAAATAGGTGATTTGGAGCAATGAGATGAAAGTCATTAGACTTTTCTCTGATGGGTGACAATGGGTTTGGAAGAATGGGACTAACGGATCGAGAAATCAGGTTCGGTGGATGAAGCCTGATCATATGGGGATGTTTCACAGCCAAAGGTGTTGGATACTTGACCAGAATCGATGTGGGTCTCAATGATGAGCTATATGTGAGTATCCTACAAGATGAGTTACCTGTACACTCGAGTACTATCGGTATGAAAAGTGACATAGTGCTTCAGCAGGACAACGACCAAAAGCATACTCTAAGATAGGCAAAGGAATGATTCAATGACAATGAAGTAGAGTTTCTGTATTGGCCTCCACAGTCCATAGACCTCAACCCAATCCAACACTTGTGTGTAGACCTGAAGAAAGAACTGTGTTCATACCCAAGTGAGTCGACCAGTATGCACCAAATTGGGAATGTGTAGAAGAGACCTGGGATCAGAATTTGGTTGAGACATGCTTAAATCTGAAAGAAAACATGCCCAGAAGTATTCAGGCAGTATTGAAAGCCAAAGGTGAATTTACAAAATACTAACAAAATATGCAAAATAAAAATTAGATTTTTAGGAGACAGTAGGAAAACAGTAACAATGCAGTTACATGGCAATAATCTGTATAACTAAGAATATACTAGTTGAAAGTCAAATATATGTATAAGATAGCCAAGATGATTATTTATAAAATAATGGTAGTTTCACATCATTTCATAGAAAAAAAACTGCTGTTTTTTGAGCCAAAGCTGAAAGTGGATCCTGCAGGAAGGAGAAGTTTGAGGCATTCCTTTATATTTACTATTCTCATTGAGTCTACTTCTAGCTTTGGCTTAAAAAAACATTGTGGTAGTTTTCCAAAAAAAGAAAAAAAAACACCCCAACACAGATCATATGGTAACCTCTTTAAACCAATATTAGTATTTTCTGATAGGTTGTTGCCTTTAGTTCCTTTAATTTAGATATGATGGTGTCACACATCTAGTTGAAGCATGGGTGCTCAATGAAAAAAGCTAATAAGTTCACAATCCAATTAAGTAGAGAATCCATGGCAATGAAGGCCAAATGGGCCGAAACGTCAGAACGTGGATTTATAGATGTCTTTCTGCTATGCATATTGTGTAATATGGAGAGCTGAACTTTCCATGTTATACTCGCGTGTGTAAATAAGATCACTATATTGCAAAATACACAAGGTGTGTCAAGGATTCTCTACTAATTTAGTTCATTACTGTTGTGCACTGTGTGCTAGTTTCCAGGGACACAAAGCTTGGCTCGAGTATTAACATACAGGGTTAGGGCAAAAAATGCAATCTTTGCTCTTGGTCAGAAATCCCCAAACACTAGGAAATCACAAGCCACTTTCAAATACAACAGGTGAGGTTCAAGGGTTGTCCAGTTTATTTAAAAATAAAATAATAAAGTACTGCTGCCCAATAAAAAAAAAAATCATAGGCACCTTCCGCTTCACCTCCGGTCCAGCTCTTATTCTACAGAATCTCTCCATGATCTCCAGTTTTCTTCCGGTCTCCAGCTGAATAGGATACCACTGCTGCAGCTGCTGATTGGCTACAGTGGTCACCTGTGACTGCCTTACATCAAAATTTGGAAGTGAACAGCTCCAAACAGAGAAGTAAAGGAGTAGTATGTGACCTCTGCAACCAATCAGTGGCTGCAGATGTGACATCCCGTTCGGCCGGAGATACAGCACTGGAATTGAGGTAGGGAAAAAGGTAAGAATTTTTTTTATGGATAGCAATATCTTATTATTTTACTTTTAAATAGACAAACTGATTACTTTTAATAAAATGTGTTGTGTTGTAAATCCAAGTGATATAACCATATATGTTTTACAGTTGTTGATATAGTTTCAATCTCAGTTTTAAACTCTAATGGCATGATGCCTAACTACTGGGAAAAATGGTACACAGCTGCCAATAGTTGAAGACTTACATCAAGAAACACATGTAGCTCCTGAGTCACTGGTTGGGGAAAATTATCCCAAATGGTTAAGAAAACCCTAGTAGCCAGAAACCCAAAAAATGACTCAAAACAAAATGTTTGCTTTTACATTAAGCTAGCTAGATAATAAGCTCAAATGTGGAAATAGTGCTTGAAAGTAACTTTTAAATGTTTTGATGATTTTCAGTTTGAATGATTATATTTCAGAATATGCTTTAAATTTATATTGATTTAATTGGTTTTCACTTCAAGCATAATTGATCTCTTCAAAGCCAACTGATCCCTCATAGGGTATGTTCACACAGCGCAGCAATAAGCCAGATGTTTTACAATTATGCGCAGGCCAGCATGTATTTCTGAAACACTGACAGCCATCTCCCATTGACTTTCCCTCTCCCCGGCCCGTAAACGCCTGGAAGAAGTAACATGTCAATTGTTTTTCCCGGTGCATATTATACGCTAGGGAAAACGTTGGGTATTCAAGTCTAATAAGACTAAAAATTTACCAATTCCCAAAGCTATTTGGGGGTATTGCAACCAATTACGCAGTGAAATATGCCCCGCAATTATACCGTGTGAACATACCCATAATGAAACAAGTGTTCTTATTTATTTTCAGTGTTTTGGCCTACTTATCAACAAGCATTGTGGTTCCTTACATGTTTTTATTCGTTTTTAAGCTTTTTTGATTCAACTGTTTGTGACCTATTCAGGAGTACTGGTTATTTTGTTGTATGCCCGTTTTTGACACTATATTAACCCAGTGTCATCCATTTTTGGGTCCGATAACTTTTTTTTATTTTTCAGTTTTTGTTTTTTTTGTCGGCTTTTTATATTTACTGCAAAGTAGCAGGAGGACTTGTTCTTTGAGGGACATCTCATATTTTAAATTGAATTACTTTGTTTTACATGTTTTTCTGTGGGACAAATTATTGTTTAAGGGTGACATGTCCGAAAAGCGGCGTATCTATGCCCTTTTAGGGCATTAAATCGTTAAAGTGCGCCTAAAAATCCGTACTTTTTAAAAATTGGCGTCAGGTATCCTTTGGGAAATACTTAATGTGCCTAAAAGGCACATCGCATCAAAAAAGGGCCACGCATCAAAAAGGGGGGCATTGCTCAAAATCGGCTATAGCATATTTTTTTGGTAGTATATGGTATGCGTTATCGAGGGTCATTGCCCGACGGGGGGGCCCTAACATATGTAAGGGACCCCAATAGGGCCCTTCGCGACAGGGGGGCACAGTGCACCTATTTAGAAACCCTTATAAAATGCGTTTTGGGGTATTGGCCTAGTTTTGGTGTACACAGTCCCTTTTAAAAAAGAAAATGGATAAAAGTGGGTTTGCCGCAAAATAGAAAACTGGCATTGGCGTGTTGGGACATGTTGTCGCCCTTAATTGTTCAAATTTAGAATTTATGACCTCTTCTTTATCCGTTTTTGGGGGAATGAAGGGACCAAAAGCAGCAATTTCTTTTTTAGATTTTTAAAAATGTTTATGTCATTCACTGTGTCGGATAAATAACACAATCATTTCATTAGTTCAGTTCAGAAAAGATGTGAACATACAATTTTTTTTCCCCAAAAGATCTTGGTGAGGGAGAAACATTTAATTTGTTTTTATTTTTGGTAACTTCGCTGAGGGAATGAAAAAGGCAATACTCTGATTTCTTCTGTAATAGATATACTACAATACTTTGTGCTGTATTTTAACACTTCTTAGTTACAGACAGATAACTTTTTAGAGCTTGCCCAACAGGAAATAATAGCCCTAGCACCCCATGATTGCATTGCATAATAGATGATAGGCTTACAATTGGAGCCACTTCCCTCTGAAACTACTTAGATTCTGTAGTCACTATTAATAACAACATCTAAGAAAGTAAAAGAGAGAATCCTGGGTATCTCTGGTCTTTAGAAATGTAGCTTGGGTGTCTTATAACAAAAGAACAACCATTGTAGTGGAAAGAGGACACCTTTTCCAAGATTACTCTCCCACACTGTAAAATGGTAAATTAGCTGGCCCCTAGTAACCACCATAAAAACAGGGATTAGCAGTTACCAAGGGATATGTGTCGATAAATCATGCAACCTCTGTTGGACCACAAACACCCATGACTCCAAAAATGCTATTATTTTCTCTGTAGAGGTTGCCAATCAATTTCTGTATTTCTTCCTTGCTCCTTCAGGCTCATTGAGACTTTAACTTACAAAACAAACACATTCTCGATGTGCATTGCAGAAAGAGTATTTAGATGAAAGGATGAAACATCAGTACCTGGTCACCTTTCTCTCCAGACAGACCAGGAAAGCCACGTTCACCTTTGATACCCTAGAAAGAAAATCCAACAACCAAGCAATCATTGTATTTCATTTCAAGCTCTGCTAACTGTATTGCTTCAAATGAACTGTACAATTCATTTTTAGTAGCATGCAGAGTTACCAGAGAATCTGTCATACACTATTCATACACATAAAACCTTTGGACCAAAAATGATTTTTTAGTTGTATTTTTTATGAGTTCTGCTGCAAAGAACAGCAAAGATCTAAAAGTGGAAATCAGTTCTGATTATATATTTCAATTTAAATAAATATAGCTTATTATGAAACACAGTTAACCATGACAATAAGGTACTTGAATGTAAATTTACATGACTAAATATATGAGTAGATGAAACAAGGAAAGCAAAGTCTGGGTATGTATATTCAGGTGTCTACTTGCAATAGGATGAAACATTTAGTAATTCATTTTAGCTCAGTCATCTGAATTAGAATCTGTGGTCTGCAATCTGAATCAATATTTAGCTGAACTGAATACACTGGATGATACATTTTCATCAAGACATGATGATCAACAATCTGTTTTCCATTCTCCTCACATTTTTCTTTTTATCTGTATAGAATAAATGTTTTGCTACTGAATTGCTGTCAGTGTCATTACATGGCCCTGACAACCTGTTTATTTTTCAGATGTTGATCACTTCATCTGAAATGATCACTAGGATTTGTTTTTTAAGGTTGAATTCATTTTTGGTATTGTAATAAATGTGTCTTTATAGCCTATAAAAGCAATGAAATATGTGAGAATATAACATCTGGTTAGTATTCACTTCATCTACTTACCTTTGGCCCTTCCTTCCCAGGGATTCCTGGAGGACCTCTTGGACCAGGATCGCCCTGTTAAGAAAATATATAATGGATGCATTCAAGGTTTTTGATACAGAGTTTATTATCCTACATAAATATGTATTTATGGAAATAATACTGCATAAAATGTTGTAGATTTTAACAGCATTAACATGATAAGCATTAGAAGGAAACAGGAAGTAAACACCATAATACGTCATAAGTGTTCTAGTTACCATAGTACCATTCCACTTTTCCTCCATATCACCGCTGATAATGTCCTTATCACAATATCTACTCATCCTTGAAATAAGCATGAAGATGAAAAAAATATAGTAAGCTCTGCTCCTTGAAAAAGTTAATTTTCTTAAAATGATGTGTCTGATGGATAAACTGATATTAACATACAGATGTGGCAAGGATAAACTTAACAGAAAATGCACCATGCTATTGTGACACAGAAAGTTATCTTAAAGGGGTTTTGACACTAAAAAGATCATAGTTTAAAACATGAGGACTGTACATATAATCCACTTTGTAATAAGATTGTATTATCCAAATGCTATGATTTAGCAGAAATTGTCTACTTGCTGCCTTCATAGTGCATATGTGACTGGGACGGTTGGGTTTCCACCCCCGTGACGGTATTGGTTGCCAGTGCTGCATTATATTTGTCTCTGCTCTAGTCGGAATGACGGGAATGCACATTCTGGCACATGCTCCATGATTCTGTTTTCAGCCATATTCTTTCTATTTCATTTCTGACTTCTGAAAAGTAGTAGTAGATGGTTTGTCCCACTAACCACCCAATACAATTATTTAACACTAGCTTCCAATAATATCCTGTGAGGCCTAGGAGTAAGGTGATTAACAGCTCTCTAGTAATTGCAAGACATCTGCAGAGCTGAGATATACTTCCTCTCACTGCTCACACAGAATAAAACATGTGAGGACTTGGGAGAGAGCACGAACAGTGTAGGGGCATGATGCCGTCACCGCTATTCAGAGCGTGAAGATACGCCCTACTGTTAGGAGAACCCTGTCCCTCTATTTCTGAATCTGAGGCTGAAAAACTGATGAGAAACCTGGAAATCGATGAGGTGAGAAAATCCCTTTAACTATTACTATGTATTTCAGTCGCCTTTGTTGCGATGTAAGAACAGATAACATGGTGTAGTATGATAGCAACATCAAGTAAGATTTTACTCTGTGGTTCCCTAAGTTTGGTTTAGGTAAACTTCAGTTAGATGCTAAAATGCATCTGTATTGTGGTCATCTGTTTCTAATCAGATTCAAGTGTATTTAGGACCTTCATTCTCTGAAAGCTGGATGCCTAAGAAGGAAGCAAGCGAGATAAGAATGTAAAAGCATAGGTCCCCATCTGTTATGAGGTCACCTTGTCATTGGCCCTCAAATTCATTCCCTGAAAGGTGGAGGCCTCATAAGGCACCAAGCGAGGTGATAATACTGTACTATAGTGGGGGTTTCCATCTGAACTAAGATCACCTTGTCGTTGGTGGATGAAACCTCAAATTTTCATAAACACTGCACCCATACATTGATTTGTAGAGTGCTGCTGATACATTTTTGTTTGCATTGTTTGCCATCACGTCAGCGTGCACCTACGTAATTTTCTTTAAAATTGTTTTGGAAGTGCGGATCATTTTTTATTTTTGGTCATCTGAAACTGACCTACAAATGTAAGAAAATTCAAGGTAATCAAAATGTATGTATTATTTGTATCATTTCCTCACCAGTAAATCAGATGACAGAACATCCAAAAGGGCTAGTGCTCCTCAATTTTTTATAGTAAAATGCAGTCTTTGCTCTTCAAATGTATCCTTCAGCCCTACTACTCTGGTTGTCCATTCATACCTCATTTATACAGTAGATTAAGCTGATGTATTTTCTATAGCTCCACTTAGTAGAATGATTCTACTAATATGCTTACTTTCTCACCTTTCTAAATTCATAAATCCATTCAGTCTCCATTGTCAATTTATTGTCTTATACTAAAAAAAGATCTTTGTAGTCATGAAAAAACAATTGATAAACAGATCAGTAATAGGATGAATTCACAGAGAAAATGTGCCCCAGTAAGTCTGTACATAATTTACAGAAAACATAAGGGCAAGTTTGTTGATAAATTTTAGAAGATATGATTTATAAAATAGTGACCAACATAAAAAAGAAAGGTAATCCCATTAGCCAAGCCTGTAAGCTGATTCTTGATGTAGCTCTTAGTGGCAGAGGAAACAAGTCTTCAAAAGATCCCTGTTGAGAGCTACAAGCATTCTTGTTTTACGCTTATTTTGCTGTCAGTATTACTTTAGCCATAGCAAGAAGGATTTCAAGCTATCTGGAAACTGGATTGTAGAAAAGGTGGAGTTCTCTCTATCACAGTTTTTTTTTTCTCTCCAAATCCTACATTGACTGAGGGAAAGTAAAGGCAAGACAATATTTCTTTCAAGCGCAGAGATTTTACTGGAAGGTCCAGTGGGAATAAGTGCACAACCCGCAATACAGAATTATTTAAAAAAAGATATTTCTCTCTGGTCTTCTGTTCCGTTCTTGTTAAAGTGCTTGTTCTGTTAAGGGATATGGATGTCATAGAAGAGGGTCCTCTGCTTAAAGGGGTTTTGCCACAATGTAATGTTGACGTGGGATCCTCCAAAATGGGTATTTAATCACCTTTCTAAATATATGTGATTACAAAAATTGCAGCCTGAGAGAGCTACAGGCTGCCTTACCTGCCCTTAGTTACTTCAAAGCTTCTATTAGATATGACCTGACAAGAGCTGCTGGCCGGGCTTGCTCAGAGAAAGCTTCTTATCTGATGAGACTGAGCTGCAGAAGCTTTCAAGGCACCGGGTAGAAATATGTTGTTTTTTGTATACAGAATGCACTAGTTGTAGTGTGATTATCTGAGTAGATCCCTGCTTTATCTGATGACAGAGAACATGAAGAAGCTTTCAAGCTGCTGTGGAGAAAGCTGTTGTCTTTTGTATACAGAATCCACAAGTTGTAGTTTGATTATTTGAGTGAGCATTTCACACGATCCCTTATGCAGCTCTGTGCTCTGGCTGTCTGTCTCTCTCTCTCTCTCATCTCCATGGCTTGTTTACATTTGCTTCTTAGCAGATAAGGCACGTCCTGGCAAAACCCCTTTAAGACCCTTCACTATAGACCACCCAGTTTGCTACACATGGCACATCCACGCATTACACAGAGGCCAATTATTTAAATAGCCTGGCTTGGCTTCACTGTTATGTGGAAAGAAATTCATATATATACACCGTTCCATTGCAATGATTTGAACTTTTGACTTTCAGGCTCCATATCTCCCCATCCGCTACGGCTTTGAATATGAGACCAACATAATTTTATAGACCATCATCTTGGCTATCTCAAAAATTTGACTTCCACATATTTAGCATATGCTTAGTTCTACCGATTTTTGTCATGTAACTGCATTGTTTCTGATTTGCTCCTGGTGGTGGAACAATCTTTTTCTTCTTGTATACTACAAATTACAACCTGTTCTCACATTCCCAAATAGCTCAGTGTTGATTCCCAAGCAAAAGGTCACTGGTTCGAATTGAGGAGCAGTCATGAAGAAGATTTCCCAAGAAAAGAGAAACCACATCATCCTGCTCACCGACAGCAGTCTTTTAGCCAAGAAAATTGACAAACTGCTTCATGTGAGATCACAAACGTCTATGCATGCATCATGTGACACGGATTACACAAGTCTAGAATGGTGGCCCAGGAAAGGGTGAATAAGCCTCGACTTCAAAATCATCATAAGAAGCGTTGGCTCGATTTTACAAATAAGTGTGAAAAGTGAACAGTAGAAGTTTGGAAATGGGTGATTTGGAGAGATGAGAGAAAAGTCAATAGAATGGGCTCTGGTGGGTACACATGGGTCTGGAAGAATCAAGAGAAAAAGAGGCTAATGGATTGAGAAATTAAAGGAACTGTCAAGTTCGGTGGAGGAAGCCTGATGATATGGGGTTGTTTCACAGCCAAAGGTGTTGAATACTTGACCAGGATCAATGATGGTCTCATTGCTGAGCTGTATGTGAGTATCCTACAAGATGAGTTACTTCATACACTTGAGTACTATCGGTATTAAAAGGATGACATAGTGTTCCAGCAGGACAATGACCCAAAGCATATGTCAAGATTGACGAAGAAATTGTTCAATGAAAATAAAATAGAGTTGCTGGATTGGCCACCACAGTCCCCAGACCTCAACCCAATCAAACACATGTGGGTAGAGTTCGTACCCAAGTGAGTTGACCAAAAAGCACAACTTTGGGAAAAACATGTAGATTTTACGGGGATATTTTTGGCAACATGTTTGACTTAGTAAAGGAAACCCCCAAAAGGGTTTCAGTCTGTTAAAAGTCAAAGGTTTTTTTTTACAAAATACTAATTAAAATTTGAACGTTGTTTTTTAGGAGCAAAGCATAACCAATGCTTACATGACAAAAAATCCGCAGAAAAAAAAGCAGATGCAAATCATGCAAGTAAAATTGAGTAGAGAAATCCAAAAAGTTTGTCTAAAAAAATGATGGTAGTCCACATTCAAAGCTGTAGTTGATGGTGAGATATGGAGCTGAATCAAAAATTCAAAAATTTTCTCTATTGTTGGGCCGGAAAATTTTTTTTTTAAAAATATAAATTTTTATAAATTATATAATTTTTATTTATATAAATTTCCCATGTTTGTATGTTACATGACTTCGTAAGAAACAGTGGGTTGTGCCCCCAAAAGTCACTTCTCAAAAAATCCCTCTAACCTCTCTTACACTACATATGTAGAAAGGCTCTTGGTCCCATAGCATGCAATATTAAACCCCACAAGGTTTCAAATACAGTTTTAGTTTTTATAGCCTGGGGACACCCCTTATTTTTTAAACTGTAACTCTAGGAAAAACTGATAATCCGTTCCAAAGCCATAAAATGTAGCCCAACAATGCAAAATGAGGATGGAGGAAAACTGAGCTAAGAACTATTATAGACAAAGTAAGTCCTTATATAAAAGAGCTGCTGAAAGCTGGAAATCATTCCATTGTGAGGAAAGGAGCTTCATAAAAATGTATTAGAAAAAAAACAAAATGGGACCCTCACCTTGTGCCCAAAAGAGCCTCACTTCCTGGTATGTAAATAACAGTAGACAATGTGTAGTATTGCACTGTAATGTAAAGAGGTGCTACTAGACCACCAATCACTGCATGCACTTCACTACTACAGAGGTTTTACAAGTAAAATGTCCATGTTTGCGAGGGTTTTTTTCAGTAAATCAATTACCAATGTCGTGAAATTGTATGTTGAGTGTGGTTTCAATATACAATGTCCCAGGAAAGACCATTGTAATTTGAGGATCACTGTACATTTTAAAGACTTCCACCCCCCTACTTGTCGCAATAACCGCCATCCCTTTTTTCCCTTTTGGTTTGCCTGGGATCCTGGACCACCAGCATTACAATGACCACATACATTCTTAAAAGAAATGAGACAAAGAAAATCAATCTTCTTTTCATGTTTTCAAACATTCTTAGTTGCACTCCTATAATCTGAAGGCATTACTTACTAGCAAAGAAAACAGATTTGATTCCTAATTAAAACTGCATTTAAGAAATGACTAGTTAAAATTAGTGTTGAGCGATTGCTTTGGGGCTATCGAAGGTTCG
>JAODAL010011070.1:0-101858 GCA_025379985.1 Phyllomedusa bahiana | reverse complement strand
TACTCCTTCCCATTGTAGGACTTACGGTAGCCTATGGATATGGACTTCGTGTTTATTCCCTCGGACCTACGTGTTCCTCACTGTTATTTCACGACATTGTTTTGCTGATGTAAAATGTTTTACTTGTCCGCATTTTAAAAAAAAAATATAATAAAACTTTCAGTTTAAAAAAAAAAAAAAAAAAGTTTGCCACAAGCCACCTGGGAGACACCAAACATGTGGAAGAAGGGGCTCTGCTCAGATGAAACCAAAATCCAACTTTTTGGCCACAATGTAAAATATGTTTGGGGTAAAAGCAACACGGCTCATCACTCTGAACACACCATCCCCACTGTCAAACATGGTGGTGGAAGCATCATGGTTTGGGCCTGCTTTTCTTCAGCAGGGACAGGAAGATTGTTAAAATTGATGGAAGAATTCTGGAAGAAATTTTCAAGTATATGGCTATGTTCACACGGCTTATTTGCGGGGCGTAATTACGCCCGCAATTACGCCGTGGGGGTCGGAGCGGGGGGGCGGCAACTCGCCGGCCCATAGACTATCATTACTAGCGGCAAGTATACACCGCTAGTAAATGACATGTCACTTATCTCCCCCCGCGGCGGATTCGCCGATTGGGGAGTGGAGACGTAATCCATAGTTCTCTGAGAACTGTGGATTACCGTAATGACTGGGACGGATTCCAGCCGTAATTCGCGCAGTACGGCGCGTAATTACGGACTGAAATACGTCCCATTTTAAGCCGTGTGAACATAGCCTAAGAATTCAACAAAATTTCTTGGGCATATTCCCATATATAACTCCTGGGCAGAGGTTTCTCTTAATTACCTCCTAGACATACGTACTAAAAAATCGGCCAGAAGTCTGCATTATAAAGTGTGCCTTACTTATAAAATATGACATTACAACACCGTAACAATGGCAAATAAGTACAACAGGGTACCTCTTTAAATATAGATAGTCCATTTGAGTCCCCATAATTCCAAAGATCGAGATATTTCTGATAGATATGTAAGTCCAAAGTTTGGCAGAGCGTGTTAGAGCACAGTCGTGCTGCTGGATGTACGGAAACGCACTGATGCTACGTTTCGAAGGATTCCCTTCTTCAGGTACTAGGTAAGGGATGGGCTATTTATAGCCGTAAACTGCTAAAAACATTACATATTAACAATAAATGCATGTTACTACTTACTACAAATACATTTACAGAAAACACTTAAAACTAAAGTTTTCGTTGAGTCCATTAGGTACTAATTATTCTATAACAAATATCTAGTATGCCTCATGTTTTAAAAGTTGTATATTTAACGAGATAGTTTCACTTTTATGTACATCTTCTAATATACACCATTTCACTGACCTGATGGTTCATCTCATGAAAGTGTCTCGCTACTGAGGTTTCGCCGTATTTTTTCTCTTGTAGATTTTCTTGTTCAATACATAGTTACATAGTTACATAGTTTGTCAGGCCGAAAAAAGACATATGTCCATCCAGTTCAGCCTATTGTGCTAAAGTGTTGCTAAAGTGTTAAAGTGTTGATCCAGAGGAAGGCAAAAACCCCCATGAGGTAGAAGCCAATTGTCCTCATGTTAGGGAAAAAATTCCTTCCTGACTCCAATCTGGCAATTGGAATAAATCCCTGGATCAACGACTCTTCTCCAGAATCCTAGTCACTATAACTTGTTATATTATCACACTCCAGAAATGTATCCAAGCCCTTCTTGAACTCTTAGTGAATTCACCATGACAATTTCCTCTGGCAGAGAGTTCCACAGTCTTACCGCTCTAACAGTAAAGAATCTCTTTCTATGTTTATGTAGAAACTTTCTTTCCTCAAGACGTAGAGGATGCCCCTTTGTTCTAGATACATTCCTGGATATAAATAAATCTTGGGAGAGATCTCTATATTGGCCCTTAATATATTTAAACATATTTATTATGTCCCCCCGAAGCCGTCTTTTCTCTAAACTAAATAACCCTAACCTTGCTAATCTTTCTGGGTATTGCAGTCCACCCAGTGCTTTTATTATTTTTTAAAGGTTCTAATGGCAGATTTGTGCGCACTAATTCGGGTTTTGATTTTTCTACTCGTTTGACCAATATATACTTTGCCACATGGGCATTTCAATAAATATATCACTCCTTTGCTTTCACATGTATGTTAACCCATGATGGATATCGGGGTATCTTTCATTGGGTGATTAATGCTTGAACCTTTTAATATAGCAGAACAATTTATGCAGGACAAGCATGAGAACGTTCCTCTTCTTTCTGTTGCTATTTTTTCTTGTTTATTTAAAATAGGCTCTCTGATGTCTGATCGAATAAGATGATCGCCAAGTGACTTTCCCTTTTTTGTAAATAAAGCGAGGTTTTTCTTGTGTGTCATATACTGAGACAAAATTACATCTATCTTTCTCTATTTTTTTTCTTTGGATGAAAAAATTCTCCACGTTTTTTTGACAACATCTCCATTCCTGTTTTGACCAAATGATCTCTTTTGTACCCTCGTATCTCAAAATTTTCAATTAGACTATACATTTGCTTTATATACTCGCTATCTGTTGAACAAATTCTCCTAGCTCGTACAAATTGACACCTAGGTATACCATGGAATGTTTGGGGGGAATGATAGCTTCTCCTATGTAATACGTTATTTCGATATGTTGGTTTTGTAAACCTAGTGGTTGCTAGTTTCTCGTTTATTTTTTCTACCTTAACATCCATAAAGTTTATGGTGTTTTGGTCAATCGTCATTTCAAATTGAATGAGAGGATGGCATGAATTTAGATAAACTAAAAATTAGTGTAATTCTTCCACCGAGCTAGTCCAAAGGACAAAAACGTCATCCACATAACTCCACCAGTTTTTTATTTTAGATGCAAAAGGAGATTGGAATATAAAAATTCTTTCATAAAAAGTCATGAACAGATTAGCATAGCTGGGTGCTACAGGGGACCCCATCGAGGTCCCCTGTAGCTGTAGGTAATATTCACCATTGACTCTAAAATAATTTTTTGTTAATATAAGATCCAATAATGTCATTAGAAAAGTAATCTGTTTGTTAGAAATGGTAGGATCCTCCTTTTAAAGCTTCTCTCACAGCGTTACTACCAGGGCTGTGGAGTCGGCAAGCCGAAGCCCTGACTCCGACCCCTCAATTTCCCAAACCTCCGACTTCGACTCCTGACTCCCTCATACATAGCGCATGTTTAAGTGATAACTTTACTGTACTAAAATGGTAACATCCAGCTTTTTATCACCTTATGATATAATAATCAAGCTATTTAGGTAGAACAGACACTGACAAGCAAAAGGGTAACTGTTTTGATCTTTTGAACACTTGTGGGTGGAGTTGAATAAAAAGCTGTATTTGTATCCAAGTCCAGTCTGCACCAACATTAGGAATGTGTAGAAGAGATCTGGGATCAGATTTTGGTCAAGATGTGCTTGAATCTGATCCAGAGCCTGGAAGGATTCAGGCAGTATTGAAAACCAAAGGTGTATTTCCCAAATAATAACAAAATAATAAAAATTAACATTTTGATTTTTAGGAGCAAAACTGTAACTAAGCAGATGCTAAATACTTGCAAGTCAAATGTTCTGAGAACTAGTATTGCCTCCATCAGATCCTGCATACATGACCTCACAGCTGATCTCATTATTTCCAGGATAGAGAACGGCCTCTCTACACTAACTTGGGTTGGGGGCAAAGCGGTGACCAGAGGAGAAATATCTCTAACAATGTCGGGGTATAAAGGAATTGCTTCAGCCACATTCAGGTTTGATGAATGGTTCAACACTTCTACTTCTTTGAAAGCAGGTGAAAAATTTTGCTGAAATCTGTTTGCCCTGGGAGCAGAATCTTTTCCCCTGGGGCATCGCTTTGCCTGTTCCATGTCATCAATTACACTCCTCATGTGATGAGTCTGAAGATATGGGAGCAGTAGCACTGGCCGGACCCAATTCCTCTTGCTCTTTGCACTGCATCGAACTAACTGGACCAACTTATTATATATTTTGGGAGTCGGTCCATTTTATGACGACTCCTGCAAAATAGACTCCGACTCTACAGCCCTGGTTACTACCTTCTTCATAAGTGATATTAGTGAAGAGGCTTTTTATATCAAATGTACAAATGTATGTTACAGTAGTACCATCTACTGTCTCAATTTTTTAAGGAAGTGTCCTGTATCTGTCAATGAATTATCATCCCATTTTACTAATCGTTGTACAGTAAATACGAATCCACGTAAAGAGCGAACGGTTCAGGTAATGAATCTATCCCTGATACTATGGGGCATCCCGGGGGATTTATTATAGATTTGTGAATTTTTGGGACAAGATAAAAATTGGCACTTTTGGGTGTTTACTTAAAAATTTCCAAGTATAGCTAGATATGACTCCCATATCCCTAGCTTCTTCTAAAATGCTGTCAATCTCCTTTTGGAATATTACAGTGGGATCTCCTCTAAGTTGTTTGTATACCGCGATCTCAATTAGTTGTTTTAGTGCTTCTTTAACATACATTTCAGTGTCCATAATCACGATTGCTCCACCTTTACCAGCTCTTCTTACAGTGATTTTTTTTTTTGTTCTTTTTAATCTCCTGTATCGCATTACGTTCTTCTTTATTTAAATTATTTTTGGGTTGTTTTTTAATAGACTTCTATTTTTCTGTGACCTCATCAATGACTATTTTTTTCAAATATCTTTAAGGATCGAACTGACTTTTAGTTTTTTACTTCTACTTATCTAATTATCTTTTAGGTCTCTTTTTTTTTTATTTTGTTACCTAAAAATTTTTTTCTAAAAATTTTCCCAATGGCTACAAAATTGCATTTTTTTTTTAAATAAATTTTTAATAATTTTTTGAAAAAAAAAAAGGTTTTGTATTTTTTAAAACCCCGGGTAAAAAATTTAAAAATTTTTAGATAAAAATGGGCCCATTTTTTTTCTTTTAAAGGATTAAAAAACAAAAATTTTTTGGATTTTTTGGCCCCCTTTTTAAAAAAAGGGTGTTTACTAAAATTTTCTTCCCCCCCCCCCCCCCTTAAAATTCTAGGTGTCAATTGTAGAGCTAGGAGAATTTTTTCAACAGTACATATATAAAGCAATGTTAGTCTAACGAAAAATTGAGTTTGGGGGTACAAAAGAGATCAATTGGTCAAAACAGGAATGGAGATGTTGTCAAAAAAATGAAGAATTTTTTCATCCAAAGAAAAAAATAGAGAAAGATAAATGTAATTTTGTCTCCGTATATGACACACACACCAACAGTATTCGACATAGAAATAAAAATTGGCACATTTTAAAAACTGATAAAAAAAAATATGGCAGGTTGTTTCAAGAAAAACCTCACTTTATTTACAAAAAGGGAAAGTCACTGGGCAATCGTCTTATTCGATCAGACATCAGAGAGCCTATTTTAAATGAACAAGAAAAAATAGCAACAGAAAGAAGATGAACGTTCCCTTGCTTGTCCTGCATAAATTGTTCTGCTATATTAAAAGGTTCAAGCATTAATCACCCAATGAAAGATACCCCGATATCCATCAAGAGTTATCATACATGTGAAAGCAAAGGAGTAATATAGTTATTGAAGTGCCCATGTGGCAAAGTATATATGGGACAAACGAGTAGAAAAATCAAAACCCGAATTAGTGAGCACAAATCTGCCATTAGAACCTTTAAAAATCGTAATGAACAAGAAAATCTACAAGAGAAAAAATACGGCGAAACCTCAGTAGCGAGACACTTTCATGAGATGAACCATCGGGTCAGTGACTTGAAATGGTGTGTATTAGTTTCACTTTTATGAACATCTTCTATCTCGTTAAATATAAAACTTTTAAAACGAGAGGCATACTGGATATTTGTTATGGAATCATTAGTACCTAATGGACTCAACGAAAACTTTTAGTTTAAAATGTTTTCTCTGAATGTATTTGTAGTAAGTAGTAACATGCATTTATTGTTAATATGTAATGTTTTAGCAGTTATATGTTTAAGTCTATAAATAGCCCTTACCTAGTACACATGCCTGAAGAAGGGAATCCTTCGAAACGTAGCATCAGTGCGTTTCCATACATCTAGCAGCATATATATGTTTTTTAATTGGTAACATATTTTTCAACCAATTTATCCAATGCAATGTTAGTTGCATGTTTACATCCCATCAGCTCTTTCTCCCCATTCTGTGTTTTTGCTGACAATTATTCATTCACCTCCGTTAACTGTTCACACATTTTTAGCCTTTGTAGAAGAACCTCATCAGCTGTCACTGTATGCCATCTAAGACCAGACATACTATCAGTCATCTCTTTCCAAGACCTTCATACTTTTCTAACTGGTGCTTAATCTCAATCTTTTTCTTTAACAATTTCCATCAATCTAATACAACAAATTAACAATCTCTACACGACTCCTTTCAGTTCATTGCATCACAGAAAGGCCTACATTTCTGTGAGATTTCATATAGTCGAGCATAGTCCTTTATATCATATGCCATTGATTTGCAAGCAATGGATCTCAGAATGAATAGAGAACTACACAATTTGTTACCTAAATTTGACAGGGATGTATATCTGTAAGAAAACTAGAGCAAGAAGGAGCAGATGCTACAATTCTCATACATCATGATAAACGTGTTACTCGCCTATTGGTGTGTATATGGTTATTGGTGGGAGATCTTGTTTGGGCATTCTAGTGCAGCTAATGTAATCTTCAATACATGAAAAAAACATTGAGGTTCTTAGTTCACATGTTTTGATCAAAACTGTTTAAGCCACCCCCGACTTTCAACGGGACCTCAATGCAGGTGGTCCTACTCTATTATTACCTCTCATTTGAGTCCATTTCAGACTTCTCATTTGGGTCCTCAGACTTCCATAATCCAGAGAGAAAAAAGGCACCAGCTTTATAAGCATACTGCACTGATCTAGCAACCTGTGGAGGCTATTGGAATCTTGGAACTATTTAGTCCATCCGATTATTGTTCTGCTCATTGTTGCTGTAGTTTTATCCCTATTACAAATTTACATGTACTGTGTGACACGGTATTTATATAAAAAGGTTCGGATCCTCTCCTTGAAAGTGAAAGCTCAAGTCCGTGTAAAGATCGCAAGTGAAGCTGATGTGAGGATACCCTTTTGATCTTGTAGATAAAATATTATGTGATTGTGTTAATGAATTATTCTGTTATAATAGATGTTAGGAAATATTGCTATGTGATTATTTTAATGAATGATTTTATGTGATTATTTAATGATTTTGTACATTTGTAATTTGTATTTCAATGCCTACTTCAATGTCCTAGTAAAATGTAGATGAATGAATGTTGGTGAAAGGCGTATGGCTGGGTTCCCCTCTTACTCAAGAATAACTGGAGAAGATTATGTAAGCGTGGATTTTCATCAATAATGTGTCATTCAGAAACAAACGGGAATTATGTTGGATTATTTTGAATATCTATCTAAGACTCTCAGAAGGACTTTAGGCTACAGGAATTGGCTGAGTTAACTGTGGTGGGAACAGATGGTCTGAACAGGTGCTAACAAAGAAACTGGGTGTAAATGACCAATGATCATTCATAATCAAAATGACGTGGCTTCCCAAAGCCATATAATATCACTGGGCTGTATCCTAGTGGCAACGATCAAAGCATCTCTCGGAAAGTATATCAACTAACATCTCTGTGTTACCTCCTGGGAATGAAGATCAAAGCATCTCTAGTCATCCTAAAGATCTAACATGCCTTGTTCAGGAAATCCACCAGCGCCATCACCAGGGCACCAGTGGCTAGTGCAACAAGTGACTGATATCTTTTCAGGAAGTGCAGCAACGCCATCATCAGAAAGTGATGGATATTAGAACCATAGTGAATATCATATTACCGGAAGATGATTGGACGAATAACTAAGAAGAAGGCCGGAGGATATTTGAGTAAGGGGTGGAGCTGTGGGCGTGACCGGATGGATGGGACTTCAGTTCACAAAAAATATGAGGCCAGGTTATAGGGGTAGTTAGATTAGATTAGAGATTAGGTTATGATCTCATGATATGCTATATTAGATAGTTTTATGTTTTATTGCTTGTATTATTTCCCATAGCAAGGACATTGAAGAAGGTTGTACCATTTATTCTGTTATTTTGTTAACTTTTATCCTTTTGAGTAAACCAACTTGTCTTTTAAAGCTTTAACTCCTCGTCCTTTGTAGCTAGCACAGGATAGGATAGACAGAATATTGATAATAACCACTTATATCACACACACAAAATATAAATTGCAGGGGAGTGATCAATTGCCATGGCAGCCGGAAGCCTCATGCAGGCTTCCACAGATGCCATGTAGGTACACATATTACAGGGTGTAACAGGTAATGAATGAAACTTCTATGTACAGCAGTACAATAGTACTGCTGTATATAGGACAAGGAAGTGGTCCCGCTAGTGGTCAAGTGCCCTAGGGAACTAACTAATAAAAGTAAGAAGAAAAAAAAAAGTTTAATAAAATTAAGTTTAAATCCCCCTCTTTTGTCGTTTTTTTTGAGGCTGTCGCTTGGCTCGGAGCTTCAACTCCCTCCATAAATTTTCTATGGGATTAAGATCTGGAGACTGGCTAGGCCACTCAATGACCTTAATGTGCTTTTTTTGAGCCACTCCTTTATGGCCTTGGCTGTATGTTTTGGGTCATTGTCTTGCTGGGAGACCCAGCCACGACGCATTTTTAATGTCCTGGCGGAGGGAAGAAGGTTGTCACTCAGGATTTTAATGTAAATGGCTCCATCCTTTCTCCCATTGATGCGGTGAAGTAGTCCTGTGCCCTTAGCAGAGAAACGCCCCCAAAACATAATGTTTCTACCTCCATGCCTGACAGTGGGGACGGTGTTCATAGTCAGCATTTCACTTCTCATCTGACCACAGCACCTTCACCCAATCACTCACAGAATCATTCAGGTGTTCATTGGCAAACTTCAGACGGGCCTGCACATGTGCCTTCTTGAGCAGGCGGACCTTGTATGTACTGCAGGATTTTAAACCATTGCAGCGTAATGTGTTACCAATGGTTTTCTTGGTAACTGTAGTCCCAGCTGCCTTGGGATCATTAACAAGTTCCGCCCATGTAGTTTTAAGCTGATCTCTCAACTTCCTCATGATCAGGGATACCCCATGAGATGAGATTTTGCATGGTACCCCAGATCGATGTGGATTGACAGTCATTTTGTATTTCTTCCATTTTCTTACTATTGCACCAACAGTTGTCTCCTCACCACCGTCTTACTTATGGATTTGTAGTCCATTCCAGCTTTGTGCAGGTCTATGATCTTGTCCCTGACATCCTAAGAAAGCCCTTTGGTCTTGCCCATGTTGTAGAGTTTAGAGTCTGTCTGAGTCTGTGGACAGGAGTCTTTTATAAAGGTGACTATTTAAGACAGCTGTCCTTAATGCAGGTAACGAGTTGATTAGGCGCATCTAACTGGTCTGTAGGAACCAGAACTCCATGGTTGGTAGGGGATCAAATACTTATTTCGCTCAGCACAATGCAAATAAATTTCTGTAATTTATACAATGTGATTTTCTGGATTTTATTTTGGATATTCTATCTCTCAATGTTAAAATTAACCTACCCTTAAAATTATAGACTGTTCATGTCTTTGTCAGTGGGAAAACTTACATAATTAGGAAAGGATAAAATAATTTCCTTCACTGTACATACACACGTATATTTATTGTATACATTGCCTTGCAAAAGTATTCTGCCCCCTTGAACTTTTCAACCTTTTGCTACGTTTCAGGCTTCAAACCTAAAGATATAAAATTAATTTTTTTTTTTGTGAAGAATCAACTGTGTGACACAATTGCGAAGTGGAACGAAATTTATTGGATATTTTAAACTATTGTAAAAAAAAAAAAGTGGGGCGTGCAAAATTACTCGGCCTTCTTAAGTTAATACTTTGTAGTGCCACCTTTTGCTGCGATTACAGCTGCAAGTCGCTTGGGGTATGTTTCTATCAGTTTTGCACATCGAGAGACTGAAATTCTTGCCCATTCTTTATTGGAAAACAGCTCGAGCTCAGTTAGGTTGGATAGAGAGCATTTGTGAACAGCAGTTTTCAGCTCTTTTCCCAGTTTCCCTTGGGAATTGGTTTCGGGTTTGGGGATTTTAAATTTGGCCTTTCTAAAAACCGGGAATAAGTTTATTTGTAAACCCCAATTTCCCACTGTAGATTTTTTTTTAAATTTTTGGGGTTCTTTGGGTCTTTTTGGAAGAAAATCTCTGTCCCATCTCAGGTCTTTTGCAGCCTAACAGGTTTTTCTTCCGGGAAGGGCCCGACTAAAAAAAGGGCACTAAAAAGTCCTACTACTAAAACCCAAACCCGGGTGTTAAATCCTGACAATACAATAAAAATAAAATTTTTGTCCTCGGGGGATTAAACCCATAACAAAATGGATGACACGTTAAGGGTTTTTGGGATGGGTCCCACGCCCATGTTTACCCAATAGCGTGGGTTTAAACCCAATTCCCCAACAAAATTTGTTGTTGTTTTATGCCCAATTTTTACAGAATTTTCGGCTCTACATTGATGCTTCGTATATGAGCCTGGAACAAAAAAAACAAGAGCGTATCAAATTCTTAGCAGTTTTTATCCTTTTACACTGGAGGGCATGAATCCATTTCCCCCCATTTCCCTTTTTTCAATGTTTTGCCACCTTTCTTTCTATTCTTTTGACTTTTAAAATTTTGGTCACTCCAATGTCACGTTCCCTTAAAGGGGGCCCACCCAATTACCCTTCCCAAGAAGATTTGGGCAAAAAAATTTCTTAATCATGAGCCTATTTCCCCCCTTTTTAACTTAATAGGTGGCTTTCCAGACTTTCCTTTGCTTTTGGCGCCCTTTTTAGTGGGCCCCCTGAAAATACCCTGTACTTTGGGCTTTACAACTGAACAGGAATTTTTCCTTTTTTAACTCTTGTCCCCTTTATTGGGGGGGACAGGCTGCCCGATCCAGAGGGTTTGGGATAGGTTCATGGCTCTACCAGTCATTTTAAATTTGGGATGGGGTGATTGGGGGTGCCCTTTTTCATTCATACCCCCTATTGCCTTTAAAAATTTCTGGTAGAAGATTAACCAAACTGTTCCTTGACTGAGCACCTTTTTTTCAAAACTTTCCCTTTTAAAGGGTTTTGTTTTATTCTTTTTTATATCCCCGATGAATGGGGTTTTTATGGTACAAGGAATTTTTTTTTCTATGCTAAACATTTCACACATGTCTGTCATTTTTTTCCCCCCTTAAAAATTGTAAACCCCTCGATCGCTAAATTGACCTTTGGGAACCCCATCTTGAAACCCAACCTCCTGCCGAAGTTTTGCGGGTTCGCCAAAAGCTGCGTTCTTTTTGGAATAGGGCCTCTTTAAGGGCTTGGGGAAACTGGAAAAGGGGGGGGGGGGAACGCTCGAGCCCCTTTTCCCCAAGGCAGGGGCCAATAATTTTGGGGCTTTTGGGGTTGGGGGTTTAATGGGGGAATTGGGGGATTGGGGGTTCCTGGGGGGTTTTTGGGAGACCTGGGCCCTCCCCATTTTGACCATGGGGGAACAAGCCCCTCCCTCTGCGGTTAGAAGAGCCCCTTTTAAAAGAAAAATCCCCAGAAAAATCCCCAAAGGGTTTAATCTAAAGGGAAGTCCACAAAGTTTTCAGGCCCTTTAAAAGGGGGGTTTTTGCCCCATGGAACTGGAATTCGCTAAAAAAGCCCCTGGGCTTTTCGGGCCCTTTGCTATCTAAATCCCCGGCCCCATGGGGGTGAATTAAATTTTGTTTGTAAAGCTCCTTCGGGTTTTTTGGCAAGGGAAAAAAGGGGGGCCAAAACATCAGTCCCCAAGGGTTTACAAAAAAAAACCCCACAAATTTTCCCCTTTTCCCCCCAAATTCATTCCTTTTCGCAGGTTCATCGATGAGCGGGCCCCAAGATGAGGAATGACCCCCAGCCCTTAAAATTTTGGGAGTTAAACACTACGGGTTTTTTTTCATCTTCAAGGTATGGGGGGCCATCCAGAAAACAAAAATTAAATTTTTTAAAAACAGGGGGGGAAGTTTTTGGGAAAAGACCAACCCCCACCCACCTGCAGAAAACCGGGGGTAAACCCTTTCTAACTCGTCAGGAGAAAGTCCTTCAACCCGGGGAATTCCCATTCAAAAAAAAACCCTAAATCACTAAACGAATGCAGAGGATTTGGGGTCCAAACCTACAGGGAGCGCAAAAAAAATCCTACTGACCTAGGGGTATGTTTCAATGCTGCGATTCTTTGGGAAAGCATAGGCTAAGGACGGAAAAATCTCCCCTTTTAAATGTGGGGAGTGTCACACGAAAAGACATGGCACATTTTTCCCCCAACTCCCACTTGCCAACCGTTTCTTTCCAAACTGCTTAAATCCCAATTCCCTGCAACCCATGGGGGGAGCCCCAGAAACCCCGGGGGACATTTCCCACAGATGTTTTTGCTAAAGTTTGGAGGTATGTGGAGAGAGCCAAAGGGAAAAATTGTTGTGCCAAAATTATGTTTACCCAGGGGCCCCCCAAGGGGGAAGGGCGGCGGGGAGGGGGAGGGGGGGGGGGCCGTAAAAAAAAGTAGGGGAACATTAACCCGGGAACCCTAATTTCCCTTTGAAGCATTTTGGGAAAAAGGACCCAAAAAAAACCCCCTATACCTTAAATACCCCTGTCCGGGCGGGAAGAGATTTTTCCCAGAAGAGAAACGGGGATTCATCGTTTTCTAAAAAAGGGGGGATACAGAGTTTTCCCCCTCCCAACACTGTCAAAATGCGCCCTTTATACCCGACCCACAGAGAAAAAGATTCCTACCCGAAAGCACGCATTTCCCCAAACCCACACTTTAAAAACCCTACCAAAGCTTTAAACCCAAACCTTTTTGGATTTGGCCCCAAATTTTTCTACCCCTGCTTGGAAAAGGGGACAATCAAAGGGTCCCACAAGGTGAGTTTTTTTTTAACGGCCCTTTGCCCTACCCCCCCCTTACCCCCAGATTCAAAAGATTGGGAAATGGGTAATCAAAAGGAAAATGTATGCTTAATCAATCAGAAATTTGGGATTTTTTTAAAGACTTACGTGCAAGGGGAGGGGATTGCAAAAACTTACATAAAAGGAAGTGCCCTCATCACTTTTGGGTGAAAGAAAAGGCCCCCAAAACCCTCTTTACAGCGGGCCCGACTTAAAATTCCCTCCCCCTATGCTGACAACCCGGGGGGGAGATCATTTTTTCCCTCACAACAAAGGACGGGACCTATTTTAGCCTTGTCAGAAGAAGACAGAAAAATTTGTCAAGTAAGGGACAGTGAGTTCCTAAGGTTTGAAAACCAATTTGCGGGGTTTTTCCCCTTCCCCTTCCAGCTTCCAGATTTAAAACCCCAAACAAAAAAACCGGGGGAAAAAAGTTTTTGTCAAGTTTTAACTCCCCCTTCAGGTTCCCCCCTAAAACCAGAAAGCCGGGAAATAAAGAAACACTTTGTCAAATTTTGGAGAAAAATTTTCCCAGAACAACCAGGAAAAACCCCGGCTCCATCCCAAAAGGGAAAAGAACAAGGAGGGGGCGGGAAAAGGGGCCACTTTGGGGACTAAAAAAACCCCCTTCCCCGGGACCCCTCTTGCAGCTGTGACGGCGCCCCTTTCCCCCCCAATCATCCCCCAAACCCCTTCCAGCCCCCCAAACTCTTTTTTGCCCCAAAATCAGAATAAGAAAATGTCCTTTCAGCTCAGTTTTGCATTACAGATGACTTTGTATTTCCAAGAAGCGAGAATCCCTCCCCCAAAAATAACACGAGTCCCCCACTGGAAAAGAAAGAAAGAAAGAAGGGGTTCCCCAAAAGGGGAAAACGCTCGGGAATTTCCATTGCGGGAGGACCCTTTGGCCCTTCAAATAACCCCCTGGGGGGTAAACTCAGAAATATGATGCCCAAATTTAATGAGCAAAAGCAGTTTTGGGGAAACCACAACAACGGCCCAGGTACCTACCCCCAAATTTTAACCGTGGAAAAATTACTAACCCAAAAGGGATCTCCCCCGGGCACTACAACAAGTGACACTTTTGGGGTGCAAAACCTCGGACCAAGGGAAAATTTTAAACAAAACCCCACCTCAGAAACTCTTTCGAGAAGGGGGAGGAAAAAGGCCTGCCACCCCCCCGGTGTTTACTTATCCCCCTTCAAGACGGAAGAAATGTTCCACCCGCCCCCATTTGCTGTAAACCCCCAAAACCCCCACATCAACTTTGGGGCCACCCCTTTGAACCCCCAATTTTCTTGGGGACCATCGCTTTGTGTCAGAGTCCGGGTTACGATTTTTTTGCAACCAGCCCAACTAAATGTTTGCACGACAGAAAAAATTTAAACCAGAAGCAGAATTTGGGCCCAAGACTTGAGATGTGGGCAAAAACTATCCCCCAAAAGAAGGGGAGAACCCAAACCCCGGGGACGGGAAAACCTTTAGCTTTGGGATCCACTGTTTTTCCAAAGGAACCCCAAAGTGGGGTGCAAGTCAAAAGTCTGCTAAACACCCGGGTGGACCCCCCAAGGAAACCAAAAAGGAAAAAAGGAACTCGGGATAAACCCACCCCCAAACCAAAGCCGGGCTTTTGCCCCATCAGATTCACCTACTATCATTTGGGAAAAAAAATTAAAGGAGATGAAAAATTTATTTGCCCTCCACCAAAATTTCCTCCCATCACCCCCGTTCCCTGTGGTTTTCCCACAATGCACCCCTTTCCCACCACCCCGCTTTTTCCCCCAAAAAAAAGGAAAAATGGAAACCCCCACAAACCAAATTTCTGAAAAAAGGGAAAAACCTCTGTTGATGAAGGAAAAACCAAAGGGAAAAGGATTGAGGGCCCCCGGGGAAACTAGTTACAAAGGTTTTCCCAGCAAAGATGGCAAAAACCCAAAAGGGTTTGGAGTTGAAAAAGTCCGGGAAGGGTGATCCTAAAACATTGAAAAGGGCCAATCAACAACTCATTCTAAATATTTGGCCCTTGAGGATGTTCCTAAAAGGGAGGGAACAGTGCCGAACTTTTTTTCCTATTCCTAATTGATAAACAGGACTATCTTGGGGTTTTTTAAAAATTTTGCTTCAAAACATGTTTTGTTACAGGTTTTTTGGACTATATTTATAAATTTTTTAAGTAAAAATCCCCCATGGGAAGGGGTCAGGGGGGGGGAGGGTGTTTTTTCTTTTCCCGGCTATGGGTTTATTGTTTTCAACTTTTTTTTATTTTAATTGCATCCTTTTTCCACCATTTTTATTATTTATTGTTGCGGGCGTTTCCCACTGCTAAACCAGTTTTTACATATGCCCCCTTTTTGTCTTTGTTCGTAAATTTTTTTCCTCTTAGGGAGTGGGGGTTTTTTTTTTAAAGCCTTGCTGTTTTTCCTTTTTAGTTTTTTCATCTTAATGTGACTGGGGGACACATTTTTTGGGTTTAGAGGAAGCATCAATTTCTGATAAAAGGGGCCCTGCAGCAACAGAAAACAGCAGCAGTGCAGCAAAACAGAGCAGCAGCAGCAAAAAAAAAAAAAGCACTAAGGTTTTTACTACTACAGGGATAAAACCCCAGTTTTTGTATCAGTGATTTATTGCTGTATCCAAGGGGAATAAACCCCATTCTGTTTCATACCACGTGTTACTTTTCCCCACTAAGCTGAGCCGCTTGGGCCCGTCTGCCCAAAATTCTGGATACGAAGCTAGGAAAGCTCCCAGTCCCCATCATCCACCAGCCGTTACACCTTATTCGCCTCATGTGGGGACAGAACACCACCATTGCCTACCCTAATTTTCCTGAAAACTTTTTAAAAAGTGGGGCCAAAACTGTCACTTCAGGAGTTTTGTTGGTACATTTTTTTGGATTTTTATTTCCTTTCATGGGGGAAAAGCCCTTTTGGAAGAAACGCTTATTTTTATGAATTTCCTATTATTCCTGCATGCTTTATATTTTTGACCAAAATTTTCCCCTCGAAAAAAACTTTTCCCCCTAAATCTTTTGTTTCCCCTTTATTTCCCCAAACCCCCTTTTATTTTTCTTTTGAGGCTTTTCTATCATGATTGGTCTCCGAATCCAAACTTTAAAAATTTTTGCAAAGGCTTTTATAAGAATTTGCATTCCTTAAGGCAACCTTTGTTGGTTTATTACATAAGGCATTTTTTTTAACCAATGCATAGAAAAAACTACTGTCATCAGGAGACATGTTGCAAATTTGGGAAGTTGCACGTATAAGGGGCCCAAAAATTCACTTTCAAAAAAATTTTTGGTATCTTCCTTTTTGGGTTTTCCAGGGCACTTGTAACCCCTTGTGTCTCTGCCCCCCCCTTACTCTTTGCAGTTCTTTCTTCCCCGTCCCTTTGCATTTTCCCCCCAAATTTGACTTTTTAAACTCAGCAATAAACCTCTATCGGGGCCCACAGGGTCTGTAATTTTTCACAAAGCTGGATGGGAGGCCCTACACGCAGAAAGCACAAGGGGATCCCCGTTATTTAAGCCGATGGTAACAACAGGGCCCCCAACTTATTGGGGAAAAATGATAGGGAAATCATTTTAAACAAATTTTTCCCAATATTTGGCACAGGCTTTGCTTATCTTTTATTTGAGAATGGTTTTTTGGGGGTTGGACAATGCTGCCCATTATAGGGAAAAATTTTTCTTTACTTTTTTCTCCCTTCCTTCTGCACGGGGAGTTAAAAGGGGTTTTGCCACCATGTAAATGTTGGGCCCTTTGGGAAACCTCCCCAAAAAGGGTATTTAAAACACTTTTCCAAAAAAAATATGTGATTAAAAAAGTTTTAAAACCTGAGAGCTACAGCATTTCTCCAACCCCCCTTGGTTACCACAAAAACTTCCCCTAGTCACGAAAACCCCGGACTGAAAAAGGGGGCGCTTGGGGTTTAATCGCTTCTTATCTGGGTGACAGGGAAAATGAATTCTTTTAAGGGGAAGGGGTAGCAATATGTTTTTTTTTTTATACCAAAAACTAACTGTAGGGTTATTAAAATCCCGGGTTTTTATTGAAAAAAAGAAACTTTTTAATTTGCTTTTTTAAATAGGGGGTTCCCCTTTTGTATACAGAATTCACAAGTTATTGTTTGGATTATTGAGTGAACATGTCACAGGGTCCCCTTTTGCAGCTCTGTTCTCTGGCCCGTGTGTGCCTTTTTGTGCAGCTTCCCGTCCCCTTGCTGCGGATTTTTTTACATTTCAAATTTGCCCGCTTATCAGATAAAGGGTTTCTCCTGACAGTGCCGTCCCGAAAGGGTTGTTTTCTTCTGAAAAGAATCCCCTGTTTTATGTTTTTTTATTTAATTAATTTTTGAGAAACCCCCTTTGGATTCCTCACTCCCCCCCCCCCCCTTCCCCCCCTCTCCACTGCAGTTCATAACTCAGCTTGGGTTTTGTTTTCATCTTGCCCATGCTGAAGGGGGTCAACTTGGTCTGTTTGGGAAAAACCCCCCTTTTAAAAGAAGGGGAAATCTGAAACTGGGGTTGACTCCCAAAAACGGGCAGCATGCATACAGGTTTTTCCTCCCCCCCCCCCCCCCCCCCCCTTTTCCCTTCTCGTTTTGGTCCCTGTTCAGAGGGAAAAGCATAATCTGGGGGGTTGATTACAAAATGGGCCCTTCAACTTAGAACCCGGTGATTTCAAAGTCATAATACAAACCCCCTTTTTCCCCTTAAATTGTACATTGGCAAACTTTCAACTGTCCCTTAAGCATTGTCACAAATTCATCATCCTTGCCCCCTCTAAACCTCCAGACATGCAATTTTTCTGTTCTCAAAACCTGCACCTTTCTTTATAATTCCCCCAAAATATCTTTTTAAATCACAATTTTGTGAACTATTGTTCTCCTTCTAAGTTTCAAAATTCACCCAATTTTGATCTATAGCACTACAACATTAATTTCTTGCTCAAATTTTTTCCCTCCCGTCCCAAAACCCTCGAATTTTTTCTGAAAACCATTGCAACTCCTTTTGGGTTTGCAAACCCTTTCATCTTCACTAACTGGGGCAAAAAAATTGGCTGATTTTTTTTCCCCTTTCCTTTCTTGGGTTAACTTTTAACCAAATTTTATTTTTTGGAAACATGACCCCTTTCTTACTAGGTCATTGAATTTATGTGGGCATTGCCCCCATAGAACAAGTTTTAAAAAGGGGGGCAGAGGCATATTTTTTTTAACAAAATTTTGGGTTTCAATTTCCATTCTCCCCCTCCAAAATTTTACCCGAACAAACTATGCTAACTTTAAAAATTACAAAACAAAGAACCGCAAAAACAAAGGCAGAGCTTTTCGCACAACAAAAAAACAATCAGTAAAACACTTTTGCAAATAGCAAAAGTCACAAAAAAAATGAAACAAACCCGTGAAAAAACAAATTTACAAAAACAGGGGCCAAGATTGCTTACAATCCTCCCTCAGGCAGTCACAGGCACCCCACAGTGTTTTTTACTAAACCTATATTTACTAAAAACCCCAGATCCAGGGCCCCGAGGGATCCCCTTTTTGACGCATTTCAGAACTTCCCCCTTTTTTAGGGGTTCAGAGGAAATTTTTTTTTTTCCTTCCCAATTTTTCTCGGATTCTGGTTTATCCTTTAAAATCTAAGAGAAACTTCTGTCAACAAAATTATTTTACCCTAAAATAGCCGACAACAAATTTAACAAATATTTCCAAAAAAACCAAAAAGAACAAACAATTTAAAACTTAATTAGATAAGAGGGTAAACAATTTTTAAAAATTAGTTACACCCGGGCCGAACCTCCCAAAAGACTTTAAAAATTAAAAAACATAAAGAGACATATAAAAAAACAAAAGGGATGTATAAACCCCCAAAAAAAGGCTTAAAACTCACCAATTAAAAGGGGTCCGTGCCGCCCGGGATTCTTCAAAAACTTTTAGGTGGATACCAAAGGGTTTTTCTCAGTAGAAAAGGAAACCCGCATTTCCCCTTTATCCACCGATAGAAAAACTTCGCATTGGTTTTTCCCGGGTTCTTTTTAAGTGGGGAAATGAAAGTTGGGGTTATTTCAGGAACTTGGGTGAAGCCGAGTTTTAAATTTTTTGGGGGTTCTGCGGGGAATTATTTTTTTTTAACGATTCCAAAAGGGGCCAAATGAAATCAGTTGGGTTTTTATTATCAATTTTTTGCCCAACCCCCCTTTCCCGTGTACTATAAATGATGAAGGGGTCAAAAGCTTTAAAAGACAAGTTGGTTTTTCTCAAAAGGGTGTTAAAAAAAAAAGTTTCAGAAAAAAATGGCACAACCTTCCCTTCAATGTCCTTTGCAATTGGAAAAAATACAAGCATTAAAACAAAACTATCTAATATAGCATATCATGATATCATAACCTAATCTAACTAACCCTATAACCTGGCCTCATATTTATGCGAACTGAAGTCACATCCATCCTGTCATGCCCACAGTTCCACCCCTTACTCCGATATCCTCTGCCCGTCGTCTTAGTTATTTGTCCAATCATCTTCTGGTAATCTGATATTCGCTATGGTTGAAATATCCAACACTTCCTGATGATGGCGTTGCTGCACTTCCTGAAAAGATATGTCACTTGTTGCACTAGCCACTGGTCCCCTGGTGATGGCGCTGGTGTCATCCTGAAGACCTTACATGCCTTGTTCAGGAAATCCGAGAGAAGCTTTGATTTTCATTCCCAGGAGGTAACAAAGAGATGTTAATTGATATACTTTCCGAGAGATGCTTTGATCGTTGTCACCAGGATACAGCCCAGTGATATTATATGGCTTTGGGAAGCTGGGTCACTTTGATTATGAATGGTCATTGGTCATTTACACCCAGTCTCTTTGTTAGCACCTGTTCAGACCATCTGTTCCCACCACAATTAACTCAGCTCCTGTAGCCTAAAGTCCTTCTGAGAGTCTTAGATAGATATTCAAAAAAATCCAACAGTGTGTGTATGTATATGTGTGTGTATGTATATATTATCTCTCATTCTCGCCCTCATTTCAGCACTGCCGGTTTCCCACCTTCTTCTATGTATTCCCTGCTCCCAAGGGTAGGATCATCATCAATGGCTTAAGTGCTCATGTGCCATTCGCCAACTGGTAATGTCAAGGGATGCATCGAACTGTTGCAGCAATGACAAGCCGACTGCCAGGAGTAGGAATTAAACAGAAGAATGGTGGAAAACAGTAGCTGAGTATTTTCAGTTAAAACATCAAGGACAGCACCTATTAAGAATGGAGCTTTCTGTATGGTATCCTAACTTTACACCTGTTAAGTAAAAGCCGTACAGCAATATACTGTGTTTTTAGAGACGTAGGTTTGTAGTTTTTGTTTCTCCTAACCCACCTATAGAGTATAAGTGAGTGCCACATACATGCAAAGGCAGACTCTCCTGCTGCTGATCCCCTTTGTGCTTGAGGACTGCTGATTTCATTGGCACAAACCATGCCACAGCTGCCTGGCCTCCCTCCATTCTGGTAAAGACCACCCTCTTAGGCAAGAATCGCCTATTCTAGGCACTTTCTTTACCTCTAAAAAAAAAAAAAAAATGGTAGTAAAATCACTTACTAAAACTAACAAAAATGTTGCTCTATTCTTCCTGATGAGCTACTAATAACCTCTGATAATGAAAGATACCCTGTGTATATCTGAAGGTTGTGTGCCTTTTGGATTATTCTATACAGCTATTATGTTCAAGGTTAGAAGAGACGGCTCTGTTTTTAAAAGGAGCATAGAACTTTACTGGAAGCTGGGCAGACCGGACTGAGAACATTGGGGCACATTTATCAAGGTAGTTGCTCCAGAATTCTGGCACAATTTTTGTCTAAAATAATGGTGTACAAGCTTTATGCCACACTTGCTATGTGTTCTAGACAGTTTCAGACACTTCTGTGCCTTGGCCAACAAAGGGGGTGTGGCCTGGCAAAAGTGGTTTTGTTTCCGGAAAACGGACGTGGCTTGAAATGTGCCAGAATTTTGTTGCAGTTTGTGGCATAAAAGTAAGCCAACTTAAAGGTGGTACAAACTTAGACTAGACAGTTAAGACCTGCACCAGATTTCTCAACACTATGATAAATATGGCATATTGTAAGACTGTCTAGTCTAACTTTACGTTGTTTAAGAGTAAGACACTATTGATAAATCTGCCCCACTGTGTGCTGTAAAGTTGCTTTTGAATAGTTAGAATTTTTGAAGTTTAATTCAGTGATCACAACCCCATTGGTCTTAAAAGATAGGTTTAGAGTAGGCTGCTTTAAAGTTTCCATAATTGGGGCTCCTGAGCATTAGCCACCTAATATAGTGGCTTCCACTAGGCACTCAGCAGGACCATGGTATTCTGTTAAAATTTGTCCACAATTTGTGTCCATGTTTGTGGCTGATATCTTTCACAGGTCTGTTTAATGCTCTGTGATAGACATATAAGTCACAGTGGTCCAGTGGGTCCTGTCAGTATGAAGGTAGTGCGGCTGTAAGGCACATTTGTGCTTCTGCCAGGATCGGTGATAACTCTGGACACTCTCTAACACTATTTATTCCAAGGTGATCAAAGGATCACAGGTTCTAGCCGCTTAGTGAGGCAAACAAAGTGACTTCCCTTTATGATGCAGCAGCTTCTGTTTACATCAGGTTTTTCTTCCCTTTTTTTCCGCTTTGCGCGCCAAGTTATACTTTTCCATTTTACCATTTACTGTATTCCTTTGCATTAAAAACTGTTCTAATTATTTTATTTTTTTTAAAATGATCATTTTGTTTCAACTCTTAATTGAAAGGTATACTACACGATTTGGAAGATTTTTATGTGGAATTTTATGTATCTAATTGTGCTTTTGTGGTCTATAGTACGGTATATAGAGAATTATTTATAATATTGTAGGGTGACGTTCCTGGCAGCGTCGTCCTTATCGGGACGCTTTCCCTGCATTTTGATAGGCAGGACTAAAAATCATGTCTTTAGGTAGTTTATTGGATACATTTTGTTGTGTATACCATAAGAGTTACTATACTGCCTTAAACTGATACATTACCTATCACTCTTCGTATTGCCCTAACATTCTCTATCTACCAATATTGGCATATATTATATATATATTAATATATATATATATATATATATATATATATATATTATATATATATATATTATATACTATATATATTTATATATTATATGTGGTTTTGTACCATTTCATCTGTGGCTCTTGAGTATTTGGAAGAAGAAACTTTCATTCTTTTAATGCACTAAATAAGTTATATTTTAAAGTTGTTTAGTATACCTTCCAATTAAGAGTTTAAACATAATTTTCTAGGTGTTTTTGGAACGTGGTGCCCTTGTGATTTTCTAATTAACCTGTCTGTAGGTACCTTGGATTGAATTAAATAATAGTTCACCAAAAGGCCTATTTGTACCTCTGTAGTAGAAACAAGAACTTTTTTCTGTATTATTTACAGATGTGACGACTTCACCTACGTCTTCTGATTCCAGACCAACTAGCTCTCCTTGCCATCATAGTGAATTGGGCTCTCTTTTTGAGAAACATAGTTCCCGGGCCTCACAAAGAGAAGGTATGCCCTCATAAACATTACTTTGCGGTCTCTGTAAAACTTGCCTTGGGTATGTTAGGTCACAGCTATATTGCCGTCATGTAGAAGGATTTGTGGTGCACATTTGGAGAATACACAATAATGCCATCTTGTTCTGTTACAATTCATGCTTCTCGACAGATTTTATCTTCATGCAGCTCTTTAGCCTCTGCAGGCTTCTTCTGTATTTGTTAGGTTTTCGGAGCTGAACTCCAGAAGGGGAAGGCACTGCTGAATGTATTATGATGATTCGCCGTGCTCAGGATCGCAGAACGCTATCCCCCAGCCTATAGTTCTGTAACTGCTTCTAAAGAACCGTCCTGTTTAAATGCATTGTGTTTGCCAAACTTCGGTATCATGATCAATCTTGGGCTATGTCTCTCGTTCCTGCAGCCCCATAGACGGCAATAGAAAAGACGAGCTGTAGTCTCCACAGCTCATCCTCTTGCGCCGGTGTATTATACAACATGTTGTATAATACGCCAGTGCTTTTAGTTTTCTTGGCATCTTCTCATACAATAGGGTGACAGCAAAAAAACGAGAAGCGACCATGATTTTTTGTACAAAGCGTGACAAAAAACACGGTCCTGCATCGGAGAAAAAACAGCCACATTCGGGCAGTTTTTTGTCCGATGCAGTGGAGACATAGCCTTTATGCTTCTGCATGAGACACGAGGACTTCACTTACTGTGAGGTCTGCAGAGTTGCTAAACCGTTTCAATGTCAGATTTGATTATAGGGTAAAGAGGTGTCTGATCTGATAAGTAGAGTAAAAGGCAATTTTATTTAAAAAGATATTATAAAACTCCTTCTTTGCAGGGTTGCTTAAAGTGGTGGATTTATTTTTTCGTATATTTCTGTATTAGGCAGTTCCCCTCGTAACAGTCTTGAAGTTTTAACTCCAGAAGTTCCAGGTGAGAGAGACCGAGGCAACTGTATTACTTCACTTCAGCTCCACCCCAAAGGCTGGGCTACACTATTACGTTGCTCCAGCAATACTGATGACCAAGAGGTAAGGAAGTGTAAACAAACTTGCAAAACTGTTTTTCTTATTGCGATGTAAAACTGAAGTTAGGAAAAATTCATGGTCCTCTTATTCATTCTGAGAAGCTACAGACTACATTCATTTCTTACAGGGTGATTACAAATGCTGGATATAGCTGCCACTGAGGAGAGCTGTGCTGTCACATTAAGAGGGGTACTTTATCAGAGTTGCAAAAAAGGCCAATTTTGGGTAAAGGTGGCAGTAACTCTGACACACTGCAGTTTGTAGGTGTTTGCATGCTGCTATGGTGAAGTGTATTGTGAGTGGACGAATGGCACCACTGTGAATAAGCAACATTAAACCTGAGGCGTACCATTGATGTGAGAAGTTAACATCTGCTACAAAGGTGCATGAGGGCAGACATAAGCTACAGTGAATCAGCTCGCTGTTAAATTAAGTCTGGGGACTACAAGACCTGTGGCTAAAACAACAATTCAGAAAGTCCTGATGCGCATGAGGCTCTGTAGTAGACAGATGGTCACTGTTTTTCTGCTAATGACCTTGTATTGGCAGAAAAGGCTTCAGTTTTCACTGCAATGTCGGAATACCTGTTTGGGAATGACTTCTTGCAGTCACACCATATATATTCATTGCGTTCCCTGGGATGAATGTGATCTTCCAGTAAGGCAGTGCAAAGAGCATTGAGAACCCAATTAAGCATCTATGGGACCTCCTTGATTGTTGTGTTCACTCCATCCTGCCCCACACACCCTCCCGCAGCTGTGGTATGCAGTCAGCATGGCTCCATACACCTGTGATAACCTACCAGGACCATGCAGAGCCACTCCCATCCTGTCTAGCTGCTGTCAATGCTGAACATGGCGCTTACTCTGCATATTAGCTGGTCATAATAATGTAACTTGACTGTATATGCAATGTAAAATGCCCTTTTTTTCTGTTAACTGCTTTGAAATGACTCTAGTAAACCTACCAGCTTCTTTGTGTAAAATGGTAATATCTATAGATTACAAATTGTGCCCCAGGCTGCCAGCTATATTGGTGCTCCCTGGCGATGAAATCCCATTTACTGATCACGTGAAAATGCAGCTCACCATTGACTTCAGTGTCACTTGCCACTTGTACGTATAGTTTACAAAAAATAATGTCTTTACACCCTATTACCCCCTTACCAAAATTTGACGTACCCATACCTCAAGGTTGGGTAGGGGTTCCCGCAATTTGATGTATGGGTACGTCATGCGAGTTCACAAGCGGAGCTCGCGAGATTGTGGCATGGGACCAGAGGTATATTACTGCAGGCATTATGCCGCATCCCCGCGGCCGGAGCTCACTGATTAACCCTTCAATGTTGCGACCGATTATGGTCGCGACATCGGAGTTGCAGGCAGAAGGAGTGAGCCCCTCCTGCCTGAAATCAGCGCAGCGAGCATCCGGGTTGTCTGGTGACGTCACCATGCCCACAATGTTGATTGACGGTCACCATGTCGACCAGTACACAGCAGTAATGCTGTGTGCTGATCTCCTATTGTATACACGATTTGATGATCGTTCATACAATTCCCCTCTAGGGAAAAGTTAGTGTGAAAAAGTAAAATGCAAACACGAAAAATAAAATAAAAACACGTACACCGCACTTTTCCCCTTTACAAACGCCAATCGCCCCAAAAAAGATAAATGAATAAAGTACCCAAATTTGATATCGCCGCATGCATAATGACCCACCCTATGAATGTCACGTTATTTATCCCGTACAGTGAACGGCGTAAAAAAAAAAAAGTCACAGAATTGCAAAATTGTTCATCCCACAGCACATAAAATGGAATAAAAAGTGATCAAAAGCTCATATAAACACCAAAGTGGTACCAATAAAAATGTCAGTTCATCCCGCAAAAAAAAGTCCTTGCACATCTCTGTATACGGAAAAATAAAGTTACGGCTATTAGAGGATAGTGATGCATAAATATTGTTTTACACACACAAAAAAAACTTATTATTTTTTTTTTTTTTAAAAAAGTACCTCCACATAAAAACTATATTATTATTATTTATTTTAAAGCGCCATTGATTCCAGGGCGCTGTACATTCGAGGGGGTGACATACATTACATAAGTCAAACAAGTACAGTGATAAGGGATAATGACAATTGGCACGACAGAGTGAGAAAGGACCCTACCCACGAGGGCTTACAATCTACAAGGAGGGGGAAAGAGACAGGAGGTGAGGGGCAGACAAGTCTGTGGAGGAAGTAGTGACAAGTTTAGTGAAGGTTATAGGCAAGCCTGAAGAAATGGGTTTTCAGGTTGCTGTTGAAGCTGGTGAAAGTGGAGGAGAGTCTGATGTGTTGGGGCAGTGAGTTCCAGAGTGTGGGTGAAGCACGGGAGAAGTCTTGGAGACGGTTGTTTGAGTAGCTGATAAGGGTGAGAGCAGAGGAGAAGCTCCTGTGATGAGCGGAGAGTGCGTGAGGGGAGATATTTTGAAATTAGGGCAGAGATGTATGGAGGGGAGAGGTCATGGAGAGCCTTGTAGGTCATGGTTAGTAGCTTGAAATGAATTCGCTGGGCAATGGGAAGCCAGTGAAGGGATTGGCAGAGGGGAGAGGCAGAGGAGTAGCGAGGAGAGAGGTGGATAAGACGGGCAGCAGAGTTAAGGATGGATTGGAGGGGAGCGAGGGTGCTAGCTGGGAGGCCACTGAGAAGGATGTTGCAGTAGTCTAGGCGGGAGATGACAAGGGCATGGACCAGCATTTTTGTAGTGTCATAGTTGAGGAATGAGCGGATGCGAGAGATGTTTTTCAGGTGGAGGCGGCAGGCAGAGGTGAGGGTTTGGATGTGTGGTTTGAAAGATAGAGCAGAGTCTAGGATTACCCCAAGGCAGCGGACTTGCGGGACCGGTGAGAGTGTAGAGCCGTTGACTGTAATAGAGAGATCAGGGGCAGGGGTAGAGTTGGATGGTGGAAAGATGATGAGTTCTGTTTTCTCCACATTTAGTTTTAGGAGACATGATGAGAAGAAGGAGGAAATGGACGACAGACAGTCAGGGATCCGGGAGAGTAGAGAAGTGACATCTGGGCCGGAGATGTAGAGTTGGGTATCGTCAGCATACAGGTGGTAATGAAAGCCGTGTGAGGCTATGAGCTGACCGAGGCCAAGGGTGTAGATAGAGAAGAGTAGTGGACCCAGGACTGACCCTTGGGGGACACCGACAGAGAGAGGCCGGGAGGAGGAGGTGGAACGAGAATGAGAGACGCGGAAAGTCCGATCAGTGAGGTACGAGGAGATCCAGGAAAGAGCCAAGTCTGTGATGCCGATGGAGGAGAGGATTTGTAGCAGGAGGTAATGGTCGACAGTGTCAAAGGCAGAGGACAGGTCTAAGAGGAGGAGCACAGAGTAGTGGCATGAGGCTTTAGCAGTTACTAGTTCATTAGTGACTTTGGTTAGGGCGGTTTCGGTAGAGTGGTGGGTCGAAAACCAGATTGTAGTGGGTCAAGAAGAGAGTTGGAGAAGAGGTGGGAGGACAGCTGAAGATAGACTTGCTGCTCGAGGAGTTTGGAAGCAAAAGGGAGCAGTGAGATGGGGCAATAGTTGGACAGAGAAGAGGGGTAAAGGGTTGTTTTTTTTAGGATTGGAGTGATAGTAGCATGTTTAAAGGCGGAAGGGAAGATGCCAGAGGTTAGTGATAGGTTGAAGAGATGGGTGAGGGCTGGGATGATAGAAGCACTGAGGTCTGTGATGAGGTGGGATGGCAGTGGGTCAAGACTACAGGTGGTGAGGTTGGATTTGGACAGTAAGGAGGAGAGCTTGTCATGAGTGACTGTGGGGAAGCAAGTTAAGGGGGAAGAGCAGTTTGCAAGGTTAGGGGAGGGTGGTGGGGACTGCGGGCTGAAGCTTTCTCTGATGGGTATCACCATAATCGTCTCGAGGCAGGGAGTAAAACTAATTTGTCATGTATACTGCATAGTGAGCGCTGTTAAAAATAAAAAACACTATTAGCATTGCAGTATTTTCTTCACCCTGCCTTCCAAAAAAATTATTTAAAACCAATCAAAAAGCCTTGTCCTCCCAAAAATGATACCAATAAAAATGACAACTCCTCCCGCAAAAAACAAGCTGCTATACAGCTCCATACACAGAACAATAAAAAAGTTCTGGCGCTCAGACTGTGGAAATGCAAAGACGTGTTTTCCCTTTTGAATAAAAGTTTTTATTGTGTAAAAGCAAGTTTTCTCCCACACACTGTCGGATAGCATCAGGGTGCCTTAGTGGGCGGGTTTCCCTATACCAACCGAAGTTTTAATTACACTTATTTATGATTAGATTAGGATCAACATCTTTCCACTTATTGAAAGAGACTTTACATATTTAGCATTTATCCTGAGTCTGGTAGGTGCTCCTCCTATTCTGAGGCTTGTGGTTGAGCCAAATAGCGCACTAGGGCCACATATGGGATATTTCTGAAAATGGCCGAATCTGGGGAATTGATGAAGAGTTGCATTTACCTGGTCACATCTACCATTTTCCAGTGAATAATGAATAAAAATTGAAAATCTGCAAAAAAAAAATGAAACTTTGAAACTTCACCTCCACTTTGCTTTAAAGGGGTGTTATCATTTCAATAAATGGCTTTCAGAATAAGGGGACAGTGAAAACAAACAACTTTGCAATTGGATGTCATTTGCAAAGCTGTCTCGTTTTCTCTGTCTCCCTTATTCTCTGTTTCTGTAAACAAACTTGCCTTGTCTGGGTCTAATCTACTCCTCTCTGTTCATTGGGTGCCGGCTCTTTCAATTAGCATTCTGTGCGGCCCCTGGGTCTAAATCGCGAGCGCGCATACCTGCGCATGCTCCCTGAGGACTGCCGGCTCTTTCGTCTCCCTGCTTTTTTTTTCTGTATTAAAGACGTTCCAGGCATGCGCAGTAGCCCGGAATGACTTTAATACGTCATCACATACATTCCCCGCTGCCTCTGTCTGGCCGGAATGCCTGTCTGTAGTGAGCACATTCCAGGCATGCTCAGTAGCACGGAATGTGCTTGAGATGTGATCTCATTCCTCTCACTGTCAGGGAGACTTTGCAGTGAGCGGTCAGGGATCAGAGAGTGAGGGATCGCATTCCTCTCCGCCCCCTGTCCTCAGGGAGATTTTGCACGGAGCGGTCAGGGACCAGAGAGTGAGGGGTCATCTCCAGAGCATCAGTGTTATTTATATTGGTATGCGGGCAGTTCTTCGTCAGTTTAAATAAGAATGACTAGTGAGAGCACAGACACAGTGAGTTGGATTCGTATGCACACAGACAAGGGAGGTGGAAGAGCCAGGCTGTGCTGTTACATCCCTCTGATGTTCAACACTAGACTCATGAATGAGCACAGAAAGGGAAGGGAGGGGGGATGAAACACCCAGATGGGAGGGGAAGAAACTCCCCTGCATTCCAGGAAATGAGATTTAGAAAGATCTCAGTAAGAGCCGAACGAAGGAAGCGATAAATCCCCTTTAATTTCTGTGAAATAGCTAAAGGGGTAAAAAAAACTTCCTAAATGTTTTTTTTTTTTTAAATACTTTAAAGGGTTTAGTTTCTTAGTTGGGGATATCTAACATACAGACCCCTCAAAGCCACGTCAGAACTGGACTGGTCCATTAAATCTATTTTGCAAATTTTCTTGAAAATGTGAAAAATGACTACTAAATTTCTAAGCCCCCTAATGTGGGAAAAAAAATTAAACATTTTAAAAAATGATGCTAACCTACAGTAGACATATGGTAGATGCTAGTTATAAAATATTTTGAGTGGTATAACTATCTGCCTTACATGCAGAAATTTTTGAACTTTGAACACTGCAAATTTTTCCAAATTTTCATTATATTTTACACAAATAGACAAGGATTTTTTGGACCAAAATTTCTTGGATATGGAAGTGTCAAAAAGTTATTCTCGCATCAAGTGACATGTGTCAGATTTTAAAACCGGGGCTCTGACAGGAAGGCCAAAACTGGTTCCGGCGGTAAGGGGTTAAGGAGTTCTAAGTTAATAGCAAGGTTCCTCTGTTCAGGATTCTCCTCTCCTAACCAGAGGCTATAGTGGTCACAAAGTGTGTCTCTTGCTTCGGAGGAACTGTCCTGCATTACACAAACATCTCATTGATTTGAATGAGCGCTGTGTTATTTTAACTGTGGGAGCACTCCAGGGAAATTAAACTTCTTGCTAGATTTCCATATTGACGACAGCTGATTACCGGGGTTATAGTAGGGAGGACATTGTGTTCTAGCAAGTAGTGATAAAACTTTGTGGGGGGGGGGGGGGAGTTGTAAGTATGCATGAGGGTAAAAAAAAACTTAAATTGGATAGAGGGGAAAAAATAACACAGCAAGTAGTTGTTGGTTTGCTTGCTTCGGGTACTTTCTAGGCCCTGGCAAAGACACAAGACCCCTTTCTGCTGGTGTTCAGGAAGAGGGCATGGTGGTTTAATCTTGTTTACTGTCAGAGGGGTGGGGGTTACTGCTGCCTTCCAATAAGTGACAAAGCTGCCTCACCCTTACCGCCTTCTTTAAAACTTGTTTCTGTAGGCTATACTGAGGGTGGCTGGAAGGAAAGAGAGGTAATTTGACCCCTTTTTTTTTTGGTACTTTTTCCAATTTGAAACCACTATAGTGTGGAAGACTACAAGGTAAGTGTTCGTTTAATGAGGAAATCCTGGCAATAACAGGTGTAATCTACAGAGGACCAGCCGTTGCCATGTATTCTGATTCTTGCTTTACATATGTTGTTGAAAAAGATAATACCTAGCTTATGTAATCATTTTGTCTCTTTCACCAGTGGACATGTGTCTATGAGTTTCAAGAAGGAGCTTCTTTACGCCCCATCTCTCCTCGCTGTTCTTTGCGATTAACTCATTACATTGAAGAGGCCAATGTTGGCCGGGGATACATTAAAGAACTCTGCTTTAGCCCTGATGGACGTATGATTGCCTCCCCACATGGATACGGAATCCGATTGTTGGGATTTGATTCCAGGTGCAGTGAGCTTGTAGACTGTATGCCCAAAGAAGCTGGGATTTTACAAGAAATCCGTTCCCTATACTCTCATAAGGATGTGGTCCTGACAACCAAGTTTTCTCCCACACACTGTCAGATAGCATCAGGGTGCCTTAGTGGGCGGGTTTCCCTATACCAACCGAAGTTTTAATTACACTTGTTTATTAGATTAGGATCAACATCTTTCCACTTATTGAAAGAGACTTTACATATTTAGCATTTATCCTGAAGCTTTAAAATCTGTGATGAGAATAAAGGACAATAAACTGGGTGATTGGCAACCATTTCGTGTTCTATGATCTGGATTAGCACAGGCTCCATTCTCCAGGTGAGATCTCCTCTTTATAGTTTTATTGTACGGATATTCTCAAGTAATATAAAGAAGCCCAGATGTTTTTCTGACAGTCATGACTGTAAAAGACTGTGGCTGTATATTTGAAATTATTTATTGCTGTACAATATTCAAAAGATTATTAATGATTGTGATTGAGCTGTGCATGGTGTTCATTAGCAATTCAGTGATCAGGTTCAAAGGTCCCACTATTAAAGTGAAATGTTACTATAAAGAATTTACTGTATTTACGTTATGTAGACAACAGGCTGCTGTATAATCTGTCAAGGCATTTAAGCCCATATTATCTATTACTTTCTTTGGTATTGTGCAGCCAGCATTTTAGTTTTTGGGGTTTTTTTTTCCACATTTCCGACAGACCATTTTTTTTCTTTTTTGTACAATGCTCATGTTTCCAAGTGGACTAAAATGTTAATAAACTCTTGAAAAGTGCTTCTATGCTGTTGTGCTGAATATCTGTTTTAAAGAGTGTTAATGATCAAAGTCATATTGTTCTAAAGGATAAACAAAATAAAAATATATCCAGAAAGCAGTACTACCCAGATTCTGGATTTTTTTTTTTTTCACCTCTACCTGCAGTAGCACAATTTTTTTTGTTTTTAGTTTGAGATAGAAAGAGGACATGTCGGAGACAGCGGACAGTCACTGGTGTTTTGTAGCAGGCCGGGAGTGAGGTCTCGGGAAGAGGTGTATAATTGGGTATCATCAGTGTTGAGCCAAATCTACTGATGGTTTGGCCAATGGGGGCTGTATAGAGTGAGAAGAGGAGAGGACCAAGAACCGATCCCTGAGGAACCCCAACAGCAAGAGGGAGAGGAGAAGTAGAACCTGCAATGAGACACAGAAGAAGCAGAGAGGTAGGATGAGAACCAGGAGAGAGTGGTGTCCCGGATGCCAATGGCATGGAGCATGCTGAGGAGAAGATAGTGATCAACAGTGTCAAATGCTGCAGAGAGATCCAGAAGAACCCAACAGAGTATGTGCCCTGAGATTTAGCAGTGTGGAGGTCATTAGAGACTTCAACTAGAGCAGTTTCTGTGGAGTGTAAAGGGCGGAAACCTGATTGTAAAGGATCGAGAAGAAAATTATCAAAGAGATAGCAGATTAAGTGAGAGTAGACCAAGCATTTTCATGGCCCAATGCTAAAAAAAAACTATGGAACACCTGTGCACCCAAAATGCACAATACACCCTTATATGAGATCCATGAGGGGTGTTGAATCTAAAATGGAATGCCATCTCAAGGGTTTCACCTGTTCTGGTACTTTAGGGGCTTTGCAAATTCGACATTGCCCCACCAAAATCTACGTTCCAAAAGCCAAATAGCGCTCCCTCCCTTGTACGCCCTGTCATGTGCCCAAACAGCAGTTTACACCCACATATAGGGTATTGCCGAACCTGGAAGAAATTGTGTAACAAATTTTGTGATGCTTTTTATCTAGGATTCCTTGTAAATATGAAACATTTTAAGCTAAAATTGCAGATTGTTGGTAAAATTTTTTTTTTTTAATTCACACAGACTAATGCTAAAAAAATGTGTGTGTGTGTGTGTGGGGGGGGGGGGGGGGGGGGGGTTGTTTCCCGCCATTTAGGGAGGTGAAGAGGCAGTTACCGGAGCTCTCCTAGTGGCACACAGCACATAGGGGACTTTCAGCCTGAGAATGGGACCCAAACGTGGCAAACGAAGGGGGAAGCAGCTGGACCCCCTGCAGGACCCAGAAGTTCGGATGTCCAACTTCTTCGCCCCACTAGCGGGGCTCCAGACTCCGTCGGCGGATCGCTCGCCGGAGTGGGCGCCATCTTGGATGAAGGAGGACAGCAGGGTGCTCGCACTTCCTGCTTACCCGAGCGTGCGGGGATCGCCGCGAAGCCGAGGATCGACTACATAGGGGGGCCACGTCTCGGTAGTAAACGCGGCCGTTGCTGAGCGGAGGCAGGAGAACGAGGGACCGGAGGAGAGAGGAGGTGGCACTGAGTCCTAGATGCAGCCAGCGAGCGGCGGGAAGACAAAGCCGTGCGCGTCAACACCAGCATCCCCGGCGCCAGCCTGCACAGCAGGGGAAGTCTGCTATGGAGGCAGAGCGGGCGCGGCACAGCCCAGCAATGACCCCAGGAGAGGGAGACAGGTATGGGGGTGCCATGTTAATGGAGGAGAGACCCTCAGAATGGGGGGGGAACGGTGGCCCAGAGACGCTCCTGTCACCTGCACATATGGCTGCCCAGCAACAGACAGTATGAGATCCCCTACCCCTGCAACCATACTGTGAGCCTGCCCATGGAGCTGCAGTAAGGGAGAATCATTCCCTCTCCCCTGTGTCCTCTCTCCCAGACCCACAGACAGCCCCAAGATCGAGCCTGCATTCCTCTGTCGTCCTGGAGTCTCCCGACCGAAGTGATCAAGTATATGCAGAGCACAACCCGCTAAAGGACTGGCACAATATAGGGCAACCTGGGCATCCATCCTCTCCTGCATGCTCTATTTCTAGTCCCATGATGTCACAGCCACAGAGTACGGCATCATATCCGTTGCGTATGCCTGCTGCTGAAGCTTTGTTAAAGCTTAAAAGCCACCCTGAGTTGCAAGCACTGCTATCTTTGCTTCCTGTAAAAAGCTACTTAACAGCCTTAGCCCAGGACCTGAAAGCCACTTGGCGTTCTGATCTTCAACCGGTTAAATCTGATATTACCGCATTACAAAATAAAGGTTTTGGAAAGTTTTCAAGACTCGGTACAGCAAAGGCTTACAGCCATAGACAACTTAACAAATTTCCAACAATCCCTAATTGAGCACATGGACGACCTAGAAAATAGGAATCGTAGAAACAATAACAGAGTGCGGGGTCTTCCAGAGTCCATCAAACCACAAGACCTGCCTGTAACACTTGTGAAGATCTTTAACAGTATCCTGGGAAGAAATGTAGATGACTCTATGGAGCTAGACAGGGCCCATAGAGCCCTTCTCCCGCCAAGTGTTGACGATACAAAACCCAAGGATGTGATCTCCAGAGTACACCTTTACTCTGTAAAAGTGTCTATAATGAGGAAGGCACGAGTTACCCCGAGCCTCTCCTATGAGGGTACAAAGGTTGCGTTATTTCCAGACCTCTCAAGACACACTTTACGTCTCAGATCCACCATGAAACCACTGCAAACCATCCTCCAATCACGCAATATCCCCTATAGGTGGGGCTTCCCCTTTGCTTTACAGGTTAGGCGAGGAGAAGAAACTTTATCGATTAGGTCTCCGGCAGATTTACCTTTCTTCCTGTCCTCTTTGGAGCTGCCGCATGTATCCCTACCGGACTGGACAGCTATGTATGCAACACCCCACTTATTGCTGAGAGACAGAGTGGGAAGTCCGTCTAAGAGACTGAATCCACCGGCGCCTGCTCTTCCACAACGGGTTCAGAAAAACCCAAGGAGTCTCCCTAATCGAGAGGACTTGAGAGACTACTCCAGAAGAAGCTTGCCTCTTCAAATGCTGTGAGAGACATTCCAGTGAATGATTTCCCCCTCCTCCTGCCTGGGGGTCCTTTTTGCTTCTTGTAATCTCTGATTTTGAGGTGTTGATTTGACCGTTTTCTGTGATGGTGATATCTTCCCATCTCTAGTCCCAGACTAGTTCATAACTCATGAAACCTCCTCCAGGGGTGGTTGTTCACTCCTTCCCTCCCCCCCTTTTTTTTTTTCTCTACTACCCTCCCCCTTTTTCCTCCTACCCCCCCCCCCCCTTTATTTTTTTTCCTCTCCTCTTTTCCTCTTTCTGCTCCCATTCCACCCCTGGGGAGAGGGTTTCTTCTAAATTGCTCTGTCCCCTGACAGTTAGAAATTGTTTCTTCTTCTTTTCTATACTATGCCTATGGTTTGCCCCTTCATGGACTTCCAGTAGATGCTTTTCGATTCTATCACCCTTGTAGGTGACAAAGCCGATTTTTCTGTAGTAGAAGTCTTTGGCCATGGTAGACACAAACCCCACATAGGGTTAGGTGTCGGTATTGTTTACCGGCCCCTGGCAGCTCTTGGGCTGCACACTTTAGTTTTTACGCCATTGGTGCTTCCAAATGGCTTTCTATTGGTTGTGTTTCTTCCTTTGGCGCTTTTTGCTTATGATTGTTGTCCAACCTGGAGAGATGGAGAATTTATGCAGGGTCCTCGCAGGTACTTTATTTACTACGAGGTGATACTTTAGATGTTGGCACTCAAGGTCACCTCCTTCAATGTGAAGGGGCTAAATGTTCCTGAAAAAAGGTCTCGTATTCTTTACAAAATGCATAAATCTAGAGCACATATAGTGTGTTTGCAGGAAACTCATTTCTGCAAACAGCACCTGCCCGCATTGAGAAACAGATATTACCCTGTTTGGTGCCAGAGTAGTAACCCGGAGACGAAGACAAAGGGTGTGGCAGTCTTGTTCTACAAGTCCTTATCCCATCAGGTTATCGATGTTAAGGAAGATCCAGATGCCAGGTATATTTTCGTGAGGTGCAGCATGCAGGGCACTACCTATACGAAAGACAGTATATATGCCCCGAATCGAGGACAGTTGTCCTTTCTCTCTAAGGTCCTGGACGATCTGACTCTCTTTGCTCAGGGGGCAGTGATGTTGTGCGGTGATTTTAATGTTGCTCTGAACCCACTTCTAGATACATCCTCGGGCAGGAGTACCATCTCCTTAAACAAAATTAGAAAACTCCTACATGATATGCAATTATGTGATGCGTGGCGTGTAATGCACCTGACTGTTAAGGATTATACATTTTACTCCCCTCCTCATAAAGTATATAGTCGTATTGACTATATATTTGTACAGCACTCCTTGTTGCCCTACTTATCGAGTTCTTCAGTGGGTCATATACTGCATTTAGATCATGTGCCGACATCCTGCTCCCTGAAATTACTGCCAAATAACAGACAGCCCTTCTCGTGGCAGCTAAACGAGTCTCTCCTAGATGACTCCCTCTGTCTGTTATCTGTCTGGCTGAGTTAAAGCAAACCATACAGTTTTATGTGGAAGATCACGAGACTGACGACACATCGCTCCAGATAAAATGGGAATCCCTGAAATGCGTACTGCAGGGTGTCCTAATTAAGCACGGCTCTAGGCTTAAACGTGAGGCTGCCGCCCAATTACACAAATTGCTAGACAGGCTATACGCTCTGGAATCCGCGCACAAAAACTCAGGTGGGGAGTTGGTCTATAAGGAATTAATCCAAGTCAGGCACGATATCCATAGATTACTTGATCAAAAACATAAACAATATAGGCAGATTTGTGCGCACTCTTTTTATGAGTGGAGTAATAAGCCAAGCCGCATGCTAGCGAGAACTCTGAGGGATAAAAGGGCATCACTCTTCATTCCAGCGGTAAAAAACAAAAACAGGTAGAATGACCCACCTTACAACAGAAATATTAGAAAGTTTTCATGTATATTACACTGACCTGTATAACCTCCCACAAGCTCAATCTACAAAAAATTTGGATACATTAGCGGAATACCTTCAACGTACTGCTCTCCCTAGAGTCGCCCCAGAACGACTAACGGTTCTTGAATCTCCCTTCTTGGCGACGGAGTTGGCCTCTGTGGTGTCATCCGCCCCAACTGGTAAAAGCCCAGGCCCAGATGGTTACACGACAAAATTCTACAAAGTGTTAGGTGATAAACTCTCTGCCCCTATGCTAAACGCTTTTAACTCTATCTCACACACTCAGGGATTTGCGCCCCAATCTCTACAAGCTTACATCACGGTTGTACCCAAGGAAGGGAAAGACCCGCATCTTTGCTCGAGCTACAGACCGATATATCTTGTGAACACGGATCTGAAGCTATTTGCGGAGTTGTTGGCTATGCGTACTAATACTATCCTCAATGATCTCGTCGGTCTCGATCAAGTAGGCTTTATACCTTCCCGAGAAGCTCGGGATAACACTTTAAAAACTTTCTCCTTGATTCATCAGGCTTGTAAAACTGGGGTGCCCTGCATAGCTGCTATCTCTTGATGCAGAAAAGGCATTTGATAGAGTGGACTGGACTTTTCTACATGCCGCCCTAGCAGGGCTGTGGAGTCAGAGTCGGTGGCTAGTGTGCAGGAGTCGGAGTCGTCCTAAAATGGACCGACTCCGACTCCCAAAATATATAATAAGTTGGTCCAGTTAGTTCGATGCAGTGCAAAGAGCAAGAGGAATTGGGTCCGGCCAGTGCTACTGCTCCCATATCTTCAGCCTCATCACATGAGGAGTGTAATTGATGACATGGAGCAGGCAAAGCGCTGCCCCAGGGGAAAGATTCCGCTCCCATAGCAAACAGATTTCAGCAATATTTTTCACCTGTTTTCAAAGAAGTAGAAGAGTTCAACCATTCATCAAAACTGACTGTGGCTGAGGCAATTCCTTTATACCCTGACATTGTTAGAGATGTTGCCCCTGTGGTTATCGTTTTGCCCCCAACCCAAGTTAGTGTAGAGAGGCTGTTCTCTATCCTGGAAATAATGAGATCAGATGTGAGGTCATGTATGCAGAATCTGATGGAGGCAATACTATTTCTCAGAACAAATTCAGAGACTCCACAAATGTTCCTGCAGTGTTTTGCATATTTACAATTTTTTTGTGTTCTAAAGTCATATCCAGTATATATATTTTTTCACCATTCACTACAGCTTTGTACATGAGGCTACTGTAATTTTATATGCAGTCATCTTACCTATCTTATACAAAAATTTGACTTGCAAGTATTTAGCATCTGCTTCGTTATAGGTTTGCTCCTAAAAATCAAAGTGTTAATTTTTATTATTTTCTTAGTATTTGGGAAATCCACCTTTTGGTTTTCAATACTGCCTGAATCCTTCTGGGCTCTGAATCAGATTCAAGCATATCTTGACTAAAATCTGATCCCAGGTCTCTTCTACACATTCCCAATGTTGGTGCAGACCGGACTTGGATACAAATACAGCTTTTTCTTCAACTCTACCCACAAGTGTTCAAAAGATCAAAACATTGTTACCCTTTAGCTTGTATGTGTCTGTTCTTCCTAAATAGCTTGATTATTGTATCATAAGGTGATAAACACCCTGATGTTACCATTTTACTTCAGTAAAGTTATCACTTAAACATGCGCCATGTATGAGGGAGTCAGGAGTTGGAGTCGGAGTCGGAGGTTTGGGAAATTGAGGAGTCGGGGCTCCACAGCCCTGCGCCCTAGTGCAGTTGGGGTTGGGCCCTGTAATGGTGCAGCGCATTATAGCGCTGTACCAGAATCCGAGTGCCCAAATCCGGATTAATGGTTCGTTATCGTCTCCGCTGTATATACGAAATGGCACCAGACAGGGTTGCCCTTTGTCCCCCATTCTCTTTGTCTTGGTGATGGAACCAGGGCTGTGGAGTCGGCAAGCCAAAGCCCCGACTCCTCAATTTCCCAAACCTCCGACTCCTGAATCCGACTCCCTCATACACGGCGCATGTTTAAGTGATAACTTTACTGTAGTAAAATAGTAACATTAGGCTGTTTATCACCTTATGATACAATAATCAAGCTATTTAGGTAGAACAGACACTGACAAGCAAAAGAGTAACAATGTTTTGACCTTTTGAACACTTATTTGTATCCAAGTCCAGTCTGCACCAACATTGGGAATGTGTAGGAGAGACCTGGGATCAGATTTTGGTTAAGACCTGCTTGAATCTGATTCAGAGCCCAGAAGGATTCAGGCAGTAATGAAAGCCAAAAGGTGAATTTACCAAATACTAACAAAATAATACAAATTAACATTTTGATTTTTAGGAGCAGAACAGTAACAATGTAGTTACAGGAAAGAATCTGAGAACTAAGCAGATGCTAAATGCTTGCAAGTCAAATTTATGTAGATAGGTAAGATGACTGTATATAAAATTACAAGAGCCTAATGTACAAAGTTGTAGTGGATGGTGAGATATGGACCCTGAAAGTCTCAAAAGTTTAAAACATTGTTACCATTTTGATTGTCAGTGTACAATATATTTATTGGATATGACTTTAGAACACCAAAAAATGGTAAATATGCTAAACACTGCAGGAACATTTGTGGAGTCTCTGAATTTGTTCTGAGAAATAGAATTGACTTCATCAGATCCTGCATACATGACCTCACATTGATCTCATATTTTCCAGGCTAGAGAGAACGGCCCTCTTCTACACTAACTTGGGGGCAAAGCGGGGACCACAGGGGCAACATCTCTAACAATGTCAGGGTATAAAGGAATTGCCTCAGCCAAAGTCAGTTTTGATGAATGGTTCATCTCTGCTACTTTGAAAGCAGGTGAAAAATTTTTGCTGAAATCTGTTTGCCCTGGGGGCGGGATCTTCTCCCCTGGGGGCAGCGCTTTGCCTGCTCCATGTCATCAATTACACTCCTCATGTGATGAGGCTGAAGATATGGGAGCAGCAGCACTGGCCGGACCCAATTCCTCTTGCTCTTTGCATCGAACTAACTGGACCAACTTATTATATATTTTGGGAGTCGGATTCGGTCCCTTTTATGACGATTCTGACTCCTTCAAAATAGGCACCGACTCGACGACTCCAACTCCACAGCCCTGGGTGGAACATTTGTTACAAGAGATCAGGAGAAACCCGGACATACAGGGAATTCAAATTAAGGGAGAACATTATAAGTGTGTAGCTTTCGCGGATGATCTCCTCTTATATATTACTCAACCGCTGACCTCCCTACCTTCCTTAATGGCCTCCCTGAAGGCCTTCGGTGCCCTGTCCAACTTTAGAATCAATTTAACTAAATGCACGGCCCTGAATATTTCTCTGGAGGATTCCCTGGTTGATCTTTTGAGACAGAATTTTCCTTTTGCATGGGCAAGAGAAGCTTTTAAATATTTAGGGGTATACATTACAGCCAAGCTCCAAAACACTGAGGAGTTGAATTTTACCCCGCTTTTGAGTACTGTAACGGCAGACTTGACTCGTTAGAATAGCAAAGATTTTTCTTGGGTCAGTTGTGCAAAAGATTATCAAAATGAATGTCCTACCTAGGTTGTTATATCTGTTCCAGACGCTCCCTATCCTACTCCCTAATGCCTTTTTCGGAGCTTTGGATAGGTGCCTGCGGTCCTTTATACGGGGGGAGAGAAGGGCGAGGATTGCTAAGTCGACACTTATCAGACGCAGACAAGAGGGGGGGCTAGCTCTGCCAGATTTTAAGACATACTACTTGGCAGCCATCTCTGTGAGATTCATAGATCATTATCATAAAGTTCACTCAAAGCGATGGGTTCAATTAGAAGAAAAAATATCTAAGACCCCTCTCTCTCATCTTCCCTGGTTGAAGGTCTCAGTTTTGCCTAAACGGGAGATGGAGGCCCTTCCCTCGGAGAATTCGTTATTGGCCTGGCGCCGATATGGGGTACCCCTACATCTTTTTTCCCCGGATGGTCCGCTTACACCAGTTTTGTACAATCCAGCTTTGACCTTAGTCGACCCTCCTGTGGGCAGGGGTGACATGAGAGTCGATTGATCTTTAGGGACCTTCTGGATAAACTGGCTCTGAAGCCGCTTTCAGAAGTTGTGGAGGTATTATCGACTCACTCTCTCTCTCTCTCTCTCTCTCTCTCTCTTGGTTTAACTATAGGCAGATTGCTCACTTTTATGCAACTCATAGGTCTTCTATGCACTTTCATAGAGAATTGACTCCATTTGAAGAGATGTGTGTAGGCAGTTATCCCTACGATCATACAATCTCGCGGGTCTATGACCAATTAATTCGATCCCTCATCACATCTGCACCAACTTATCGGTCGAGCTGGTCTAGGGAACTTGAGAGGCCTATAGTAGAGGACGACTGGCAAAAAGCTAGCATACTCTCATACAAAGCAATAGTCTCATGTAGATTGCAAGAACTAAACTTTAAAATTATGTCCCGATGGTACAGGGTTCCAACCTTGCTCCATACTCTTTACCCCCCCGGGCTCTGGCAGCTGTTGGAGATGTGGTTTAGAGGAGGGCACAATGACGCATGTATGGTGGCAATGTTCTGAGATACAGGGTTTCTGAGAAAAGGTAATTTAGAGTTATTCATTTGACCACGGGGATAAAGCCCCAGAATGATCCACTGGTGCTATTACTGAGCATTATACCCCTCCCGACTAGTGCCCTTAAAGGCAGCTTAATCATCTATGATTAGTGCGGCTCGAGCACTGATCCCTCGGCTCTGGAGATCCACAGTGACTCCATCCATTGCAGACTGGTATAAGGAGATTTTCTTTCTCCAACGCATGGAAGAGATAAGGGCAGAAAAGGACCATATGGTAGACAAATACAGAGCAACTTGGTTTAGCTGGATGACCTTCTGTGCATCACCAGTCTACGCTACCTTTTGAGGATGTGGGTAATATGAGACCTGAACTCACTTGAGATAAGAGACAGTGCTATTGAAGATGTAAGAAGATGATGTACCTAATGTGGGAACGACTTGATTTTTCCTGTATTTGGCTGGTTACTAGTACGAGTGGAACCACTACTCTGTGGTTTCATCTCTCTTTGGTGCTCCATCTCTCCAGGGTCGGGTTTATTGTTTGGGTTCTTAGGTTCACAGGTTCATCTGTCCCACTGGCGCCAATGGCAGTTTTCCGGCATTACAGTCAATTGTTTTATCTTTAATTGTTCTCTCTCTAACTGAGCTATGAGCCCAACGAGGCCCAGGTATCTAGCTGTCTGTTACATCATCACAAGTTTTGAATAGTGATAACTTATACAAGCCTGCACTTTTTTAACCTTGATAATGGGCACAGTTAATAGTCTGGAGCTATGCTGGATATTATTCTGCTATTGTTTACCTATAAGATGCAATACGCACTTTCTTTTATATGTATAATAATTTCTCCTGTAGAACTATTGATATGTTAAGTTTGTACTTTCTACTGAGTATATTAAAATAAAGCTTTTGAATAAGAAAAAAAAAATTGTGAATCACCTGTGGGTTCGATATCCTCACTGTACCCCTGGATATATTCCTTAAGGGGTTTCTTTTCGAATATGGGGTCTTTTTAGGGGTGTTTATTAAGTTTTAGCACCTTAGGGTCCTCAAACTTGAAATGGTGCGTAAATACAATCGTATTGAAAATGAGACCCCAGAGTCCAGTAGGTGCTCCTCCTATTCTGAGGTTTGTGGTTGAGCCAAATAATGCACTAGGGCCACATATAGGATCTCTCTAAAAACAGCAGACCTGGGGGGAATTTATATTAAGTTGCATTTACCTGGTCACATTTACCGTATATGAATAATAGTTAAATATTGAAAATCTGAAGAAAAAAAAAGTGAAATTTTGAAATTTCACCTCCGGTTTGCTTCCATTTCTGTGAAATACCCAAAGGGTTAACAAACTTCCGAAACACTGTTGTAAATACTTTAAAGGCTTTAGTTTCTTAGATGGAGTCATTTATGGGGGTATCTTAACATGCAGGTCCCTCAAAGCCATGTCAGAACTGGACTGGTCCCTAAAAAAAAAATGTATATTGCAAATTTTCTTGATAAAGTAAGAAATTACTACTAGGTTTCTAAGCCCCCTAATGTCGTAAAAAAACAAAAAGACATTTAAAAAATTATGCCAACCTTTGGTGGCCATATGGTAGATGCTAGTTATAAACTATTTTGTGGTGAATAATTATGTCTTGCATGCAGAAATTTTGGAACGTTTAAAATGACAAATTTTTCCAAATTTTCAAGAAATTTTGATATTTTTCACAAACAAACAAGGATTGTATGGACCAAAATTTCTTACTAACTTAAAGCACAATGTGTCATGAGAAAACAATCTCTGAATCACTTGAATAGGTAAAAGTGTGAAAAAGTTATTCTCGCATAAAAGTTGGTAAATAAAATGAGAATGCTTGGACTGGGGGAAAATGTGTGCAAGTGGGTAGGCAACTGGCTCACTGATAGAAAACAAAGGGTAGTAATTTACAGTACATACTCAGACTAGATCGCTGTTACTAGTGGGGTACTACAAGGGTCAGTATTGGGATTATACTCAGGGATTACATAGTAGAATATCGATCTTTGCAGACGATACTAAGCTCTGTAAAGTAATCAACACAATAGAGGATAATGTGTTATTACAAAGGGATCTGGATAAGTTGGAGGCCTGGGCAGGGAAATGGCAGATGAGGTTTAATACAGATAAATGCAAGGTTATGCACATGGGGAAGAGAAATCCATTACATGACTACATGTTAAATGGAAAAAGGCTGGGTAAAAGTGACATGGAGAAGGACTTGGGAATCCTGGTGGACAGTAAACTAATTGTAGCAGCCAGTGTCAGACAGCAGCTGCCACGGCAAATAGGATCATGGGGTGCATTAAAAGGGGCATAGATGCACATGATGAGAACATTATTCTCCCATTATACAAGTCATTGGTTAGACCACACATGGAATATTGTGTACAGTTTTGGGCACCAAGGCACAGGAAAGACATTGTAGAGCTTGAACAGGTACAAAGGCAGGCAACAAAAATAATAAAAGGACTGGGTGGTCTACAGTACCCAGAAGATTAGCAAGATTAGGGTTATTTAGTTTAGAGAAAAGACGGCTTCGGGGGAACATAATAAATATGTTTAAATACATCAAAGGTCAATATAGAGATCTCTCCCAAGATTTATTTATACCCAGGGCTGTATCTAGAACAAGGGGGCATCCTCTACGTCTTGAGGAACGAAAGTTTCTACATAAACGTAGAAAGGGATTCTTTACTGTAAGAGCAGTGAGACTATGGAATTCTCTGCCAAAGGGACTTGTCATGGTGAATTTAATAACGGAGTTCAAAAAATGGTTTGGATGCATTTCTGGAGCGTAATAATATAACAAGTTATAGTGTCTAGGATTCAGGAGAGGGGTCATTGATCCAGGGATTTTTCCGATTGCCAGATTGGAGTCGGGAGGGAATTTTTCCCTACAATGAGGACAATTGGCTTCTACCTCATTGGGGGTTTTTGCCTTCCTCTGGATCAACACCTTAGCACAACAGGCTGAACTGGATGGACGTCTTGTCTTTTTTCGGCCTTACAAACTATGAAACTATAAGTGACACGTCAGATTTCAAAAATAGGGCGGTGTCAGAAAGGCCAAAACTGGCTCGGGCCTTAAGGGGTTAAACCCGTTTGCATCCAGCAGCCAATGTTGATTTCTGCAGCAGGCTGAGCTGATTTTTTTAGGTGGTTTCAAACACAGCATTTTTTGGTAAAAACATTGAAGTTTTTGGAGCAGATTTTCTATTCGGTTTTAACTCCTTCAAGACGCAGATATTGTTTGTTTTTTTTTGTTTTTTTTTTCTACTCTCCTTCCAAGAGCCATAACTTTTTATCTTTCTACCTACATAGACATGTGAGGGCTTGTTTTTTTTTCAGGGACAAGATGTACTTCTTAATAGCACCATTGTTCTGGTGAGGCCCAAAAAAATTCTTTGTGGAGTGGAAATTGAAATACAAAAATGCAGTTGTGCCATTTTTGTGGGGTTTAGTTTTATAACTAAGTTAACTGTTCAGTATAAGACATATCTGTATTCTGCAGGTTGATACGATTCCAACAAAGCTAGACTTTGTTTTCATTATGTTTTACTACTTTAAAATAATGCTTTGCATTACGATAATCAGAGACCAATAACTTAATTTTTCCTTTGGAAGAACTGGGTGGTGATTCGTTTTTTTTTTTTTTGCAAGCTAAGGTCTTATTTATATTGGTACCAATTTAGAGTGCATGTGACTTTTTTTTTTTTTTTTTTTTTTTTTTTTTTTTTACAGCATTCACTGTGCAGGATAAATGTTATGCTTAAATTTATCAGACTTTTATGGCTGCATCAATACCGATTATCTTCCCCTATTATGAACAACAAAATAAAAAGTTACAAAGGGGTGAGTTTTTAACTTTTAGATTTACATTTTTATGGTGGCAATAGCACTGGCAAGACCAAATTCCTCTTGGTATTCCTACAGCCTACTCATCCTGTTACCTCAGTCAGAGCTTCTTTTCATTTAATAAGCTGTTGATCATCCAGCAATGTATGATTACTTGGGTCCACATAAAAGAAAAATAAGCTAATAGCAGTATCTCTCTCCTTTTTATGGAAGCAGCAATACCATTTGCGATTAAACTTCCTCTTTGGAACAGGGAAAACAGCAATTTCTTCTACTCCTTTATGAAAATTCCAGGAGTTAAATCCTCAGCTTCTAATTTTTTTCTTATTCAAACTCTTTATTAAAGTTTCATTTGAGAAATACATAAGTAAAAAAAACAAACAAACAATCAAATATAACAAGCAATGAATGGTAAAACACGAGTTACAGAAGGCAATGTCAAAATTGTGTGTAGGCAATAATATTCAAAATCAGTAAATGAAGCAAAATATTTGAAATGACAAGATAAACAATATCTGATGGTAGACAATGGAAAAACAGGTATATAGTAAACCCCCTAAACCTATAATGCCGAATGGGGCAAGAGAAACAAAATTAGGGGGAAGAAACAGTTTCCCAATGCCGCTGGCTGAGGTTCAAGTCACTTATATCAAAACAATAAGGCGGTTGAGTCAGCCGGTGTGATTAAGGTTGCCAGAGTCCTTCTAGAACTCATAACTAAAAGAAACCAATAACACAAAAAGAGGGAACAATATCAACACGGAACTGGGGGTGTACAGTCTGGTCCAGTCCGGGGCCCGGCAGAGACCCATAGGGGCACCACAACAGCAGAACATGGCTTAGTACCGTGAGTAGGGGGAGTGTGAAGGGCAGTCCCAGGGTTTTGGTCACGAGAAAGTTCGGTAGAGGTCAGTTTGGCAAAAGGTGATCCAATCACTCCAAGTCGACCAGAATTTCCTGGCTTGCAAGGGGGAGTCATTTCTGAATTCTTCTAGGCATTGAAGTCTATGAATTTCCTGGAACCAAGATGAGACGGTAGGACATTGTCGAACGCCAAAGGCGGGGAATGACCACCTTTGCAGCCAGGAGCAGGAAAGAGAGGAGGTGAGACTTGAGTGATCGGGTGGGAAGGGACAGATCAAAGAGTAAGAGGACGGTCGGGTCATTCCTGATCCTCAGACCTGTAATGACTTGCATAAGTTCCACCACTTTTTCCCAGAAAGGTTGAAGAGCAGAGCACCCCCACCATATAAGGGACATTGTCCCTTCCTCTCTGTGACATCTCCAGCATGTGTTGGGGACCTCTGGGTAGAGGGAGTGTAACAGGGAAGGAACTCTATACCAGCGGGTGACGACTTTATAGTTAAGTTCCTGCGCTTTAGTTGAAATAGTGGCTTTGTGAGTTAGGAAGAAGGCTTTTTCCCAAACTTCTACGGGGAGCTCCCTGCCCAAGTCTCTCTCCCAGCTGACCTGGAACGAGAGTTTGTTTGTAGCTTGGTCATTCAGAAGCCCATACACTCTGGAAAGAGCATGCTCTCCCGAAGAGTCCAAGAGACACCAGGACTCGAAGGGCGAACAGGGCCTGTGTAGATCCAAGTCGCTCTTGTATTTCGTATAAACGCTCAGCAGCTGATAGTAGTTCAGCCTAGAGAACAATGTATTGGTTGCATCGACCGTCACTTCCCGGTATGACCTCAGAGCATCCGAAAGGAGCATGCTCCCAAAAGTGGAGGATGAAGGCTACTTCCCTAGTAACCTGAGCACGGCTAGAGATAGCGCTTCAGGTATGGCTGGGTTCCCAACCAGGGGGGTAAGCTGACCTCCAGGGCGGAACAGAGTCATTTTAGAGGGAAAGGCCCTACAAACTCGGACGGAGATTTGCGCCACTAAGGGCATGTCCCGGAGCAGTCTTTTAGGTAGAAGAGCAACTGGTAGCCAAGGCAAGGCTGCAGTAGCAGCACCTAACATTTGTGCTTCCATTTTAACCCAACATTTGGAGTCCCAGTTGTGAAAGGTATCAAGAGTACGAACCAGGACCGCTGCTAGATAATACGATTGGAAATCAGGTAGCGCTAACCCCCCCTCTAGTTTAGATTTGGAAAGAGTGGCTCTTGCTATTCTGTGGTGCCTGCGACTCCACACAAAGTCACACACCAGTTTATGCAATGCTGCGAAAAAGGATTTGGGCACCGGAAATGGGACTGCTTGGAACAAGTAAAGTAGGCGGGGGAGCGCATTCATTTTTAAGATGTTGATTCTCCCTAGCCATGTGAAGTCTTTCCTATCCCACTTCAGAAGGTCGTTAGCAATCGAGGAAAACTAGGGGTAGAAGTTGAGATCAAAAGTCCTCTCTAAATTGAAGGGGATGTGGATCCCCAGGTATTTAAAGGAGGACGAAGACCATGCGAGTGGGAAGGCAGACTTCAAGGCTCGCAGGTCAGTATCAGGGATATTCAGATTCAAGGCTACACTTTTAGCGATATTTAGTTTGTGGTTGCTGAGTGCACCATAACGCTGCAAGGCCTTAAACACCGCTGGCATTGAGGTGAGGAGATGCGATAGGTAAAGGAGCAGATCATCTGCAAATGCAGAACATTTGAAGTGAGCCTTGGCTACGCGGATACCCTGAATGGCGGGGTCAGCTCTGATCGCTTGTAGGAGGTGCTCCATTGCAATACCATAGAGTAGGGGGGATAAGGGGCATCCCTGTCTGGTACCATTACAGATTTTAACGGGTTCGGATAAAACACCATTAATTCGAATCTGTGCCAAGGATTCATGATATAGGGCCAAAATCCTACCCATCATAGCCGGCCCGAGTCCCAAACGCCGCAAAGCCCCCCACAGGAATGACCAGTTCACCCGGTCAAAGGCCTTCTCTGCGTCTAAGGAAAGCACAGGGAAGACGTGAAGACTGAGCAAAATGGATAAGGGAGAATGTTTTTAGGGTGTTATCTCTCGCCTCCCTGGACGGAACGAACCCCATTTGGTCAGTATTGATCAGGGAGCCCAACAGAGGACCGAGCCTCATGCCGATTAATTTGGCAAGTAACTTGGCATCTGTGTTGATGAGTGAGATTGGTCTATAACTCGAGCATATATTGGGATCCTTTCCTTCCTTAGGTATAACCGTAATATACGCTTTTAGGAATTCATGCAAGAAAGGAGAACCTGGCGTTATCTCGTTGAATGCCGAAAGAAGGAAAGGGGAGAGGCCGTTAACCAGAGCTTTAAAAAATTGGGCCGTGTAACCGTCTGGTCCCGGACTTTTCCCGGACAGATGAGCCCCGATAGCTGCTTTGAGCTCATCCGCCGAGAATGGCTCCTCCAGGGAGGCGAGAGACTGAGCATCCAGCCGCGGCAGGGCTGTGTCAGATAGATAATCCTGCAGGGAATTGTGGTATGTCTCCAGCCCGCTGGTGCTTTCAGGGGTAGGGATGTTATATAAATACGAGTAGAAGGTATGGAAGGCCTTCAATATGTCCTCAGTGATGTAGACCGAGTTGCCATTAGCAGTTTTAATGGATGGAATGAATAAGGAGGCTCTTTTGTCACAAAGTGCTCTGGCCAAAGACCTACCCGGTTTATCACTCCAGGCATAGAAGGAGCTGGCGCAGATCTGTCGATATCGCTTGTGTTTTTGGTCTATTAATCTGAGCACCTCGTGTCGTGTTTGCGTGAGCTCTCTGAGATTCGAGTCCAGGGCAGAAGACTTGTGGGTCATTTCTAGCAGGTGGAGTTGCTCAAGGAGAGACTGCAGTTTTTGCGAGCGTTCCCTCTTCAGTCTTGCCCCATGTTTGATAAGGGTCCCTCTCACGACGCACTTAAGTGCTTCCCACTTAATCTGAGGAGTCGAGGGGTCAGACAGATGTGTGAGGTTAAAGACTTTGATGGTTTGTTTTAACTCCGATAGACACAGTGCATCCATTAGAAGCTGTTCATTCAGTTTCCAAGAGAAGACTGGGCGGGTGAGGTGGGGGAGAGTGAAGTCACAGTGGATGGGGGCATGATCTGAATGTAACACAGATCCGATGGAGGCATTAGAGACATAGGCCAGGAGCGGGTGCTGTGGCATTATGTAGTCGATCCGGCTGTAGGAGCCATGTGGGTGTGAGAAAAAGGAATAGTCACGCTCTCTCGGATGGAGAAGTCTCCATATATCCATAAGCTGCATGCTGTGTAGCGATTTTTTGAGTCTGTTTAACACTCCTCTGGCCAAGCGGGAATGTCCCGATGAGGTGTCCACCATCGGGTCTAGTGACAAATTAAAATCGCCACAAAGAACTATGTGTCCAGTGGCAAAAGTTGTAAGGGCGTCAAAGCATTTGGAAAGGAAGGACAATTGGCCAGAATTAGGGGCCTAGACATTTGCGATAGTTATCATGTGACCTTGAATACAGCAGTTGAGGAAAAGGAATCTAGCCTCCTCATCTGCCAGAACAGTCAGGACCCGGACCGGCAACGACTTATGAAGGAAGATGGCCACTCCTTTTGTTTTGGATTCAGAGTTGCTGCTGTGGTACCAGATAGGGAAGAATTTATTTCGGAGACCCTGAAGGTGCGATTTCAATAGGTGTGTCTCCTGTAAGCAAACAATGTGTGATTTCAGCTTGTGGAAGTGGTATAACACCTGGGATCGCTTTTCTGGGACGTTGAATCCCTTTACATTGAGGGAGGAAATGCGTAGTGTAGCCATGTTACGTATTTGGAAGTGGTGATCAACGAGGTTAGAAGGTAACCCCGGGGAGCCAGTACGGAGCACCAGAGTGAACCCACCAGAGAAGTTGAAACAAAGGGATTCTAAAAGCTTTAGGACAGTAGTAAACACCTAGTAAGAATCAAATCTAACTCCTAAACTAAGTACAGAGAGTACTGGCAGCTAAACGGCTGCAAAAGCTAGCAGAGGAGCTAGTAGACCAGTAGTGCTCGGGGGGCAGAACCAAGGTAGATTGTAGGAACCAGTGGCACCTACAGAATAAAATATGTAGGATAAAAGACAATGTCCAAGGAGAAAAACAGAGACGTCACAGGGCAAACCGGCTAAAAATATCAGATGACGAAGTGGCTGGTCCCAACATCTTGAGAACTAAGTCGTCAGCCGATCGCCGTAAGGTAGGCATTGTTAGATACATCATACATCCAAAGGTATATTTATGATCACATGTAAAAACAATGTAAAACAGAACCCAAGAGGCTTGAAGCATTTAGAGTAGGAGAGGGAAGGGGAGGGGGGGCAGAAAAGGGACGTTCGTTAGGAATGGGCATGAGAATAGTCAACGAGAGTTATAGGAGCGTCAAACTTCTCCTGTCAGACCACACCAGCCCGATGGGCACAGCGCTACTCTGTCGGGCGAATCAACCATGGGGATGACACTCCAATCGATAAAACATTAAATTCTACCACAAGTCTTGATTGCTGGTTCAACGATGAGGTTGGGCTCTTGAGAACGCGTGTTCCGGGCTCCTACCACGGCGTCGGGCTGTCTTGGATCATGGGTTGACGGGGCGAGGAGGACGGTTCGGGGTGCTTGGGTTAAAGTCCTAAAAGAGAGGTGTCTCTGCCAGCATCACTGTCTGCCAATCTGGGAGCGGTACTTCTGGGAGGCCCAGAGCAGAGCAGAATGCTGAGAGGTCAAGGAGAGGAGTTTGTCATTATGTCGCACTTGCAGCACGAATGGGTAACCCAAGTGGTATGCGATGTTTCTTGCTTGGAAAAGACTCAGCAGAGGCTAAACAGCAGCACGCATGCGAAGGGTTCTTCTAGAGAGATCTGGGAATAGATTGACCTCGATACCTTCATAGACTACATTGCGCATGAGCCTGGCCTTTCTCATAATCTCGTCTTTTAGAATAAAGTGATGTACTCGACAAATAATGTCTCTGGGGTTTTTTGGGTCTGGGTTTCGCGGGCGAAGTGCACGGTGTGCGCGATCCAGCACAATCTCTGTACTTTCAGGCCTCCCCAGGATATAATTAAATATTTTTGTTAAGGTTGGTGTTATTTCCGCCGTTTTTATTGACTCTGGCAGGCCTCTGATCCGGATGTTGTTGCGCCTGTTGCGGTGTTCCAGATCGTCCATTTGTGAGGTCAACTGGAGGACTCGGTTGTTCTGGTCGGCAATGGAGGATTGCAAGCTAGAGATCACACAATGATTGGATTGTTGGGTGGCCTCTAGGTGGTGGACTCTTTCTTTAAGCGTCACAATGTCCGCTTGGACCGGTTTCAAATCTTAACGCCAATTTTGTTGCAAGTCTCTGGCCAGTTGTTGCATATCAAACTTCGATGAAAGTAGAGCTAGAAGCGCTCGTAGTTCCGGGTGGGCCGCAAGGTGTTTAATGCAGCCTCCGGAGGAGGTAGATCCGCAGAGAGTGGTGCAACCTGGGCATCTCTGATGTAGACAGGAGTAAGCTGCGGTTGTGGACTCATCTGGGGTCTCAGTGGACTTCCCCCCCCCCCCCCCCCTCCATGTTGAATCTGTTGGGCTGGAGTGCCAAGACATGCTACGCTGCGTTTCCTGCCCCAGTATCGGATGTCCACTCGGGGGGACTTTGAGGGGTTGCAGTAATAACAAAGAGTCCGTGGTATCCAGTTGCTTGTGCGTCTCAGAGGATGCATCCAAGCGGAGGGATCCCTGTTGAGGGTATATTTCCATGCGCAGGAGATGTATTCTGGGCCACCTTGTTATTAGGGCCTTGGGTGTCGGTCGGGGCCATAATGGATCCGGTCTTGTGTGTCTGGCCGGCTTGTTTGATTTGGGCACAGTATGCCAGGGGCCCATAACCAGGTGACTGCTGGGATTCTGTGGGTTCTTCTACTACAGCTCCCTCCAAAATCTCTGCTGCCCAATTCGAGGTGGTGTTGGGCGAGATGGGAGAATCCCTGCCACATACAGGGGGCTCATAGGAGGATGCGGTGCCGGACGCCATTTTAGGAGGCTGTGCAGGCCTGATATGTGTTGTCTCAAATGCCGCCGATCTGGCGGTGTTGCTGCTTATCAGCTTCTGGCAAGAACAAATGTACCTAGCAGATCCCTCAATAGATAAATATACAACCGCCTTTATATAATTGTAAGCAACCTATACGTTCCTCGGTCTCACTTTGGGATCTTCCCTGGGATTCCCATAGTCCAAACAATTCAATATGACAAAGGTGGACCCGTATATTAGGAAAATTATTCTTCTTTATTCCAAAAATGACATACTTTCATACAATCAATAAAAGCATCGCATCTGTATCAGTCAAAAGACTAGTAGACGTAGGTTGCATAACAGGTAAATACCTTAGTAGCGCTTTACTGCATTTTGTAGGACAAGAGTAGCATGGACAACCGGCCGGGTGAACGCCGCAATGATGCAACGTTTCAAGGGATCAACCCTCTTTCTCAAGCATGCGTGTTCGTAGTATCCTTCCCTTTAAATACGGTGTTGCTGCTTATCAGCTTCTGGCAAGAACAAATGTAGCTAGCAGATCCCTACCAATAGTACCAAAACCTCTTGACCAGCGTATATGAAAGACAATTTAAAGAGGAAAAATCGGTCCTAAAAAATATTTTATTAAATATATTAAAATATATCGTAATCTATCTAAAAAAAACTCACAAAAAACTGTGGGAGGCAAACAACAACAACATGGGTGGGACCAGAGTGATATACAAAAACTGGCCCTGTAAACCTAATATACCCCTACCTAACTAAGAGAGATACAGGATAGTCGCCCCAATAAGGGCGTTCCTGTCCGCAGCCTTGCCCTAATTCAAAAACACCCTGTTATTCCTCATGGTCCCGTCCCAACATGTTTCAATCATCCATGACATCATCAGGGGACAGTCTGGAAAGATATAAGTGGACCAAGTGTCTGGGTATAGTAACAAATAAATGGCTGCAATAATGCGAGGCACGAGAATTAGAGGGTAGATAAATACCTGATGGTAGTTACTGATGCAGAAACAACATGACATGCCGTGTTTACATAACAAAAAAAGGACACTACCTTACGTTTCATCAGCATAATGCTGCCTTGTAGATTTGTCATGTAAACCAGCAAGACCACCAGGGTGTGGGAAGTACAAAAACAAAAAAGGGCATAAGATAAACAACCAACCCCAAAAGAACCCCCCACCACAAAGCATACACCCATACAACTTACTATTTAATTTCAGAACTGTAAGTCATCTCCCGCCCTATAAGGGCATGACAGCGTCGGCTGTGTGTGAGACGCCGAAAGCTGGCGGCGCGCGGAAGATAAAGGCGCGCTCGCGGCGCCTCTGTGACAACACATAGTGCGCCAGCAACGGAGAACTGCGCCGAGAAAGCGTCCCTAGTTACGGCGCATGCGCAGATGAGCATCGCGCTGAAATGTATGCAGGACGCGACAACGGGGCAGACAGACTGAGCAGGTGATTTTAAAACCATGCTCAGTTAACAGCTAGTGAAACGACATTTAGTGGTAGGAAAAAGAACTGATGATCTGTTCCAATTCTCCCAAGGGACATTGATAAAGTTAGTTTGGATATTGTGCTTAATCGATCAAGTTAATTCAACAGTGTTATATATACAAGGGAAAGAAAAGAAACACTTTAAAGATAGCTGCTGAAATCTAACTGGTCATTGACCCGTTTGGTGCCTTTGTATTTAGGGTAATGTCCAGAAGCATTCCTTCTGCAGTAATAATCTGTCCAAGTTTCCACGTCTTTGAGAGGGAGAGACCCGATCAATGCCCCTCCATTTGAGGCATTTAGAGCCCCCCCCCATGTATTGAGTGTATATGACGTGAGATTGGTGTGTCACGTTGATGGCGAATATCGCCCAAATGCTCCCCAATCCTACGTCGTAGCTGTCTTGTGGTTTTACTTACATACCTCAATCCGCATGTACAGGTTATCAGATATACCACATGTGTGGTCTTGCAATTCATGAAATATTTAATCTGATAAGTCTTTGCCCCTGTATCATTGGAGAACGTATTTGTCTTTTCCACAAAGTCACAAAAAGAACAGTCCCCACATCTGAAAGAACCGTTTGGTCTAGTCAGCCACATGTCTTTCTTTGGATTTACAAACTGGCTACTGACCAGACAGTCCCTAAGATTTCAAGAAGAAGGGGCTTCAATGTCTTTAGATTGGAAGCGCTCATAGGAGCATTTTTATCACTGCCCGAGTATGCAGTGATTTTGACATTACAGCATTTGTTTTCATCTGGGTCACTTGTTTTAGGCCATGTCTACACAGCAATGTTAAAATATCCAAAATCTGATGGCATTTTAACGATGCTGGACTGCAGTTTTTGGAGCAGATTTGTGCTTAAGACCACAGTCTGTTTTCAGACTTGCTGTTGGCCCCATGCATTGAATTTGTGGGAATCTAATGGCAATCCCATGTACATGTGCCAGAATCCGGCGGATTTTCATCAGATTCTAAATCCGCACGGACACACAATAGTTTTTATTTTCAGTTACTGTGAAATGTTCAAATACAGCTGACTTCATAGACATTTTATAGTCATAAATTTGCTCTCAGAATAATTTTGTCCTATAAAAAAGGTATATTGTAATTTCTGAAAGACTAGGGAATCGTGTATAATTTTGGATCAAAATAAAACATACTTTGCATAAATCAATAATACAGATGTCATGATGAATAAAAAAAGTTTGTAATATATGTTTTAATGGCTTTAATCTGAACTTTCAATATAAGACTTCGCTGGGTACAGCTTACTAAGGGAAACTATCTAAATGTAGAACTTTCTTTGTTGCAACCAAACCGAGTTCTCATTTCGTATATTGATCTGGAAAAATGAAAGGAAAGGGGAGCGCTGACTGGTTGCTATGGGCAACAAAGAAAGTCCTTACACCTATACAGTTTTCATACATGAGCCCCTAAGTGCTTCACAGTCTAGAAAGTAAAATTACTAGCAGTGCTGGATAACATCAAGGTTTCTATACCTATAGTGCTTTTTTTTTTTTTTTTTACATGTTTCTGTATTTTTGAATTTAAGATGTTAGAAAACAGTTTTCCCCTTCCTCTGGATCACACTTTAGCACAATAGACTGAACTGCATAGATGTCTGTTTTTTTCAGCCTTGAAAACTTATTCTATGTATAGAAGCCACCAGAGCAGCTAAGCTCTCCACAGAGGAGCTCAGAGGAAAAGCAATCCATTGTTTACAGCTCGTCTCCAGGGGATACGTAATTGTACACCCCGCAATTACGGCGGGTGTTCGGAGTCGCACTGACTGGCGCGTACTCCCGCCACTCGGGGAGGGGGAGTGAGCCCGCTGGCCCCAAAGACATGTACTACTTGCGGCGCAAAGGCGCCGCGAGTAAGTGACATGTCACCTATCTCCCTGGATGTACAATACGATCGTATTGTACGCCCCCAGAGAGGAGGCGTAATCCATAGTTCTCTGAGAACTGTGGATTACTGTAATGATTGGGGCGCATTTCACTCATATTAGAGCGAAATACGTGGTGAAATGCGACCCAAAATAACCCTTTGTGAGCTTTTCCCAAAGGCTTTGCGTGACGTTCCAGCTCATTGAGCACTGTGAATCCCTGTGACTATAGAGCAAGGGAATCCCCTTCTCAAAGACTTAGAAGGGTGGGGATCAGAGGTCCCCACCCCCCCTCCCCTCCAGCACTGATGTTCACAGAGAAAGGAAAGGAGCTGTTACCCACAGGTCCATTCCTAGTGCAGTTGCAGTGCTGGGAGCCGCAAATACCCTCAGAAGGCAGCAATGTCTGTTCCCGTCACTTCAGATTGCGAACATACACTGTCCGCTGTCAAGACAATGGGCAGTTAAGGGGTTAAATTCTCAGCCCGGCCAGTGGTAGCTTGACAAAAAAAACAAAATGTAAAAAATAAATAAAAAAAAAAACACACCAAGTACATATTCACAGAAAATCTTTATTATGATTTACGAAATCTTGTGTAAAGAAAAGACCATGTAGCCTTCCAAGTACTGTGTACTGCTCAGAAAGTAATATAAATGAATCTGATAAAGAACAGATGGATTTTAAAGGAAACCTTTTACAATGAACATGCACTTTGGGCTGTTACTTAGAAAGCAAAAGGGTCTGCGATAATGGTTTTGGGAGGTAAGATTTTCAATAAATTGTACTTGTGATTGAAATCCCTGCGCTGTGTGCTTTGGAGTCCAGTGAGTAGTCAATCATTCACTACTAGCCATTTGATTGTTGTCTTTTGGGGGAAGGGCTGAAAATCATTATGAGACCACCCACTCAGCTGCTAAGGATAGAAAGAGCAGGGATTTCAGGTAATAAATTACATGTTCTATTGAATCTTTTTCCATAAAATATTAATCCACTCCGCTTCCCCTGCTCTAAAGTATGCGACCAGTGAACTAAACACCATTTTAGTGGGGAAAGATTCTTTTTACAGCAAATGAAAGTCCTTTCGGGTGTTGTTACACCCCAGTAAGGGTGTTTAGTAAAACAAAAAAATATACAAATTAGGTTTATGACACAGATTCAACCCTTCCTATTCTAAAGAAATGGTTGAAGAGATAGATAGGGCATGGCATTTTCTACTACACTCACCGGCCACTTTATTGGTCCCCTGCCCAAAACTGTCGTTAAATTAATTTCAAATCACCCCAATAAGGGGGCGGCAACTCAGTGCATTTAGGCATGTGGGATGGTCAAGAAAATCTCCTGCAGTTCAAACCGAGCATAGTTGGGGAAGAAAGGTGATTTGAGTCCCTTTTGAACGGGGCAGGGTTTTGGGTGAGAAGGGGGGTTGATATTTCGGGAAATGCTAAATTCTGGGATTTTCAGCAAAACCATTTGGGTTTACGAGAATGGTCCAAAAAAAAAACACCCAGTGAGCGGCGTCCCGTGGGCGGAAATGCCCTTTTTGTCCGAGGTCAAAGGGAATGGGCAGACTGGTTCGAGCTGATAGAAAAGGCAACGTGATCAAATAGCCCCCTTAAACCCCAAGGGAGGAGAAGAGTTTTCTGAACGCCCGTACGGGAACTTTGAGGGGATGGGTACAGCAGCAGAGACCCCACCGGGTGCCATCCTTTCAGTTAAAAAAGGAAATGAGGCTCCATTTGCCCCAAATATCGAATTGGAAGTAGAAAATTGGAAAAAAAATTGTGGTCTGATGAGTCTCGATTTCGCTGGACATTCGGATGGTAGGGTCAGAATTTGGCGTCAACAAAATGAAAGCATGGATATCCTGCTTTTTATCAACGGTTCAGCTGGGGGTGGTGGTGTCATGTGTGGGGAATAAATTTTTTTTGGCCCCTTTTGGGGCCCCCTTTGGGACTTTGAGATCGTTGCAACACTTGTGGAATCTAGCCCGAAGAATTGAGGCGTCTGAAGGAAAAAGGGGGGCCCAACCCCCTTTTGCATGGTTTTTACCTATAAAAGTGGCCCGGTGAGGTATGTAAAATAGACTAGGACTTTCACTATATCTGTCGCTACTACTAGCATTTTTCTAAATAGAAGCACAAGAGCCATCAGTAGGAAGCATTACCAATCTAATTTTATATGTAAGCACAAAGGTACATAGAGCCCTTTTTAATGCAAAATAAAAGGGGTAGAATGAAGTCGTTTTTTCTTGTTTTACAGTAAAATAGTCTCGAAGTTTTAAAGGGATTCAAAAATTTTAAAGGAAGCATATGCTCAAATTTATGTTGCTGGAAACCCCGCCTCCTAAGGCTATGTTCACAAGGCTTATTTTAGAAGTATTTACTCGGATTGCCGATCGTAAAAACGTTTAAATCGTTGAAAAAAATTGCAAGTAAGTTTCATAAGTGTGGCACGTATTTGTAAAGTTTCCAAGGATTCCCATCTCATCATTGTAGGTGGTGAATCCCTCCCAAAATAATTGACATGACATTGTTTTTTCCGTCGGATTGCCGTCGTCAATCCGCGGGGGCAATCCCGGGGGAAATCGCGTCGTGTGAAAAGACGAGGTATTTTCTATTGAAATCAAAAGAAAAAAAGGCTGTTATTATTTTGACTGATTTTCCCATGGGTTTTACGATCGTCAATCCGTCGGCAAATCCGCGGCGAAATAAGCCGTGTGAACGAGGCCTAAGAATGAAAAAATTGAAGCACCGATTTTTCACTACACTCCTGGCCATGCAAGAGCTGCAGCCAGTCCAATGTGCTATAAAGATGGAAGATGATGCAGCTTCTGAATTCAGAGGTAAGACCCCACTGTCATAAAAACCATCATTACATATTTTAACTATGTCATTACTCTACAAGCTTGGAAACCCCATCTAACTGTACTATTCCAAACTAGGGCCACACCTAGATTGACACAATGACAAATTTAGCTAGTTAAATGTCATTCTGCACACAATCACTACTCAGAGTGAACCTGCCAGGTGATTTATGCTATTCTTCCTAAGAGCAGGATGTGAAAAGAAGGAAGCGAAGCTGTGGTAGATGTAGGATTATATGATTTGGAGCAGGATTTCTAAGGCGTCTGCTGAGAAAATATGGATAGAACTCCTTAAACGGTGGAAGTCCTGCTTACCCCAACAACTAAGTGCAATTGAAAGCGTTCCCTGTATTAGTTTGTATACAGCGCAAACTGTCAAATCACCGTATTTGGGCAGGGAAGTTGTAGTTTAACCATCTCTTTTCAGATTAACTTTTTACTCAGAAATCCTGCTTCAAATGATATATACATAGAAGAGTTTAAAAAACAAAACAGTAGATCCTAAAAACATTCGTAAGGTGTTTAGTACACACATAGTATAATACACAAAAGACAAAATTGAAAGGGCAGGTTCAGATGATGGGTTTTCAGTGCCGAAACAGCATTATTTCCTTGTTGGAAACTCCATGCTCGTAAGGATTCAACACCAAATGTCCAAGCAGATTCCCTGCCTCCTATATCTATTTGGCTATGTTCACACGGCAATAATTGTGGGACGTATTTCGCCCGCAATTACGCCATGTGCTCGGGAGCAGGGGCGGCAGCCCGCTGGCCCCATAGACATTCATTATTCTCTGCGCCTATACGCCGTGAATAATGGACATGTCACTTATCTCCCCGCTCGCCGTATTGTCCGAGCAGGGAGAGGAGACGTAATCCATAGTTCTCATAGAGAACTGTGGATTACCGTAATGACTAGGACGTATCTCGCCCCGTATTTGCCGCAGTACGGTGGGAAATATGGGGCGAGATAAGTCCCAGTTTAACCCGTGTGAACATAGCCTTAGTCTGACACCAAAAAATACTCGAGTAAAATCAGTCTCATCTGAACAACGCTATAATGGTAGAATGTGAATTTATTTACCGTGAGATTGGTCTTCAATTCTGAGGCAAATTCAGTGTCCAAATCAGGCATGTGAACATACCCCATGTCAACTACCTTACTTTGTGTTCATTTTGCATCCAAGACAAGCCATTGTCTTTAGGATAATGGTATAGTAGGCCAGAAAAGTTGCAGCACAAGTAATCTGCTTCTTTGAGGCAGGAGTTGAACTTAGAAGTGCATAATATCAATTTTTTTTTTTTTTTGTGGCGTCTTCTCATGGAAGATTATGGCTTGCATCCTTGGGTAATACGATGAGGTGCTTGTGCACATGGCCATTTGAGAGTGGTGGCTATAGTCAGATTTTTTTACCTTTAAATGATAATAAGAATGCCCTCAATTGTGGCTGTGTACATTAAAGATGTTTCCATTTTGTTGAATCTAGCTAAAAATTGTAGAATCTACCACAATACACAAACTTGCTATATATATTACAAATACTTAAGTGACATCACTGTGTAACCACATTTTCTACACAATAACAGTCACCAAGTAGTGGCTTTGGATCATAAATGTTTCATGCTATGCTATAAATACACTCATAAAAAAGCATTTGCCTTTTATACAGTTGAACAGTTTTGGGACACATCTTAAAAACGTAAACACTTTGTTAAATTATAAATCCTCAATTAGATTGTAGATCTATTCTTACACCATGTGAAAAAGGCACATACATTCTTTTCTCCACTTGTGTAAAGGTCACCTTACATGCCTATGTGAAGCAAAATCTAGCCTCCATCTTATCCATGTCGGTTGTGTGTGTAAAAGAAAAAAAAAAAAAAAAAGATAATCAAGGGACTCTTGCACCAGCCTTCAATACAGGATCTATAACACAACACCCATAGAAAACCATGGAGCCATACTATTTCGCTGTCTAGCGCAGATCTAATACATAAAAGAATTTCAAGGCGTCATGGCTGTGGCCTTGTAACAAAGTCTGTCGATGCTGTCCCACAGAATCCAAGTGCCATCACCGTTTACAGACTACACCAGAGGCATATGTCTGTAAAATATACAGTTATTGCAACCTTCTAGAACATACATAAAGCAAAAGTAAGCTAGCTTTGTGCGCATGGGCAAATAGCAAACATCAGCATGTGCATCTAGTGGCATTTTATTCCTTATTTTTAGGAAAAGCTTGCAATGAAGTACAGTTTGAAAGCATCACCAAGGCCCCAGCAGAACTATTAATACAATGTCTTTTATAATATGCCAAAAAAAAATTTTGTTTTTTAAAAACACAGATTCTAATTCATGCTGCACAAGAGCATATCACAACTTGCTGTTTTTCTAGCTCTAGGAAGTCTACATGGACTTCAATAAGAGAAGGCAAACTCCACTAAAATGGTTCATCTGCAGATTTTGCCTTTTCCCCTTGAAGTCCATGTAGAAAAATCTACAGCACATTCTGCCCCCATCGTGAAACCCCCCCCCCCCCCGAAAAACAAAAGTTATGCTAGACAATTTTCTCATCTAGTATATCTCCCAAATTAATGGTCAAAACTACGAAGCTGGATGTTTAATTCATAAAAGGCCATTAATTAAAATAAACAGACTACTCCAAATGGAACAATTTAATGCAGGAAAAAAAGGTGACATTTACATGTAGGAATTCTGTCTTCATTTGAAAACCAATACCCACCAATTCAAAATGACAAACGTAGGCAAGAACTGTTTAAGCCATATGTACTACTGAACACTGCATATTCCACATAGATGATAAATGTAATTGGTGGAGCAAGCCCTTTAAATATTGTAAAGAAAATAAAGATCCAGAAAAATAAAAACCCCTCCTCCTCCCCTAAGAACGATCTCCTCAAAATCATAGTAAAAAGCAAAACAGTAGCTTCAAAAGGAAATTGCCAGTGTCTATAGAAAAAGCAGGTAAAGAAATAGAAGACACTTTATAGCAAATGTTTTTTGGGCATAGACTCCACAATGGTCTATATGGGGCTAGCGTTTCTTAAAGGGAACCGGTCATTATGATCATGCCATGTGAGGTGCAGGTAGCAGGAGCAGAGCAGATTATTTAATTTTTTTAAAGAAAGATTCAGCAGAACACGTAAATTATTCATTTAACTTACTCTTTATTCAAGGTTAAGGAGTCCAGGGGGGCAGTCTTGTCTGTTATTAGCAGCCTTCCTTGTAGAATTGTGCATACAGAGGTGCCTGTCAACACTTAAGACCGCCTTCTGGACTCCCTAACCAAGAATGAGCAAAAAGTTAAATTACAGGTTCTGCTAAATCTATCAAAACGAAGCTATATATCAATTTACACTGCTCATCCTGCTCTATACTGTGCTGCCTGCAGATCAGATAGCATGATCAATGTGACTGGTTCCCTTTAAAGGGGTTTTGTCACTTAAAGCTTTTGCACAGTTGAGCAAAATCTATCAGTTTCAAATCCAGAGGCGAGTCTCTTCTCTCAGTAGGCGTGCCTCTCCTGCCAGGAGGCGAGTCTCCCCTCACTGAAGAGCTGTGACATAATTCTGTGTGTGCAGTGGAAGGGGAAGAATGTCAGCTTTGCAGACGACCTGCTTCTGGCTGCAGTTCTCATGCTTCATGGTGGCAGAGATCTCCGCTCCAGGCTGCACAAGCACCTTTCAAGTTGTAATTGCTGTTATACACACGGCCTGAACTGATCAAGCAAGTGTAAGAAATGCTCTCTGCCTCCCTCCTTCCCTGCTCTCATCAGGAAAGAGGTAGAGAAGACTGTATAATGGGACTGTAGACTGTGGGGGGAGCACAGGGTATAAGACTGTGTTATATGAGGGGAGAGGGAAGTTACACAGTACATAGAACTATAACTGGAGAGCCATCACATACAGATGATCTGAGAGCCTTCATCACACTCACACACACCCATCACAGGCATTTCCATTCTCACAGCTCAGAGGAGAGTATACACAGTGTGCAGGCAGCCAATCACAGCACAGGGGGCGTGCCTGGAGCATTTACCATCCGGGAGCGTGTCCCAACAGGCTGAATGAAATGTCAGCCAGCCAATCACAGAAAAGGGGGCTTGTCCCAACCAACAGCTGCAGAAATAGCTGTAGAAGCACAGTTTAGCCCATATCTGCTATACTAAGTGACTTATGTAAAGCAAACCAATTTCAAAAGTGCTTATTTTTACTGTCCCCATATTAGAGACATGATCTTTGTAGCGAGAAAACCCCTTTAAGGTATCCTCTGAATACCTGCACCATAGGCGATCTGTAATAAAAGTAGCACCCATTTTAGATAAATTTTGGTAGAGGTTACTCACAAAATATTTACATGAGAGACAAATGGATGAATGTAATCTTAGTGTAGGTTTAAGGTCCATATACAACAAAGAATATACATAGTGAAACCATCACTGGAAGATAGAGGTTTTGTCACTGATAAATAAAAACACAGGCACTGGTGTTTGCCAGATACGTTATCTGTCTACATAAACAAGCTTTGTTCCATTGCAATATTAGCGGTGCACATGGACAGCCTTGTATTTGGCTTAAATGTGACAATTTGATCCCTTGCCCAAAAGGAAAAACACATAACGTGAGGTGTCCATGTCAGAATAGTTTTAACAGCAGCTCGTAAGTTGCATTGATGATCCCCCAGGACAAGATGGATCGGTTGTAGTTAAGAAGAGCACCACGAAAGAGGTGTGTTAGTTTCCCATCACGTTCTGTCCAAATGGTCATGAACACTTTCCCAGAGGAGGTAAATTCCCCTCCAATCTGAGACTGCATGCGGGCTTTCACCACATTAATTGGGAAAAATAGTATACCCAACATGGCACCAAGCAGTCCCCCACAAATAAAGTCATTAATTACATGAGCACTGTAGGTCTTCGCTTCTGGCAAACACTGTTTGATTGGGGTACGGAGACCAAAAAAAAGTGCATTGCTTGGTCCATTCCGGACCAAAATTGGGACCAGACCACGGTAATATTCACTAATTCCATAGGGTCGCAACACTTTAAAAGCCTGAAAAGTATTTGTAAATCTGTCATGGTGTTTGTAGTCCTGAAGCAAAGTTTGAACTCTCTCAAAAGGCGTGAGGAGTGCTTCAGTCGTTCCTGCAAGGATTGCAGCTACGCTCCGTGTAACAAGCTCTGGAGAACTTGTATGCCTTAACAAAAGACATGAGAAGTCCTCATAAAGGCCAAACATAAGGGCAAGAGTTGTCGTCTTCTGTAATAGAGGAGGTAAAATTCCACGGTAAAGGTTACGAATCCCATCCTTCTCCAACTGTCTAATAGCATCCCTTATTCTTAATCCATAAAGTTGTTGCCGGAACAGAACCTTCTGGATGGGGAAGGTGATTGCAATGTTGGTGAATGCAGCACAGTAGCCACACAAATAGTGTTTACCAGCACCAATAGTCACGGTATGTTGGATAAGGTCTTGCTTTGAAGTTGGGAGAACCAAGTCACTTTTTCTTTTTCCATGTGCTTCTGAATCCATCACAACGTTAGGGCAGTCAATATTCCTTACATGGGAACTGTGACTTCACCTAAAATTAACAATATTTAGTTAAAGAGTATGACTGCATTTAATAGTGTGGCTGACAGCAATCACAGATAAAGTAAACATAGTACAAAGTCACAAAGTAATACCCTGCCAAAATCTGAAACCAGAGAGCTTTCAAAGTAGTTATCAGCTACCACTTGAAGTCAGGCAGATTGCCATCAAAAGCGCTTCTACAAACACAGGGAACTAGCAAATGTACTACAATGAACAAAACCTGTTGTATGGAATGTGTTCACTGCCTAATGGCCTGTAAACACTGGATGGTATAGAACTATGAGAGTAACTGCACTGGATTTGCAGGGGATTGAAGAGATAAGTAATGTTTTACCTTTTTGTTACAACATTAAGTGTTCCTCAGACAACTCTTGCAAGACTGTTCTGACCTTTGACCAATCCCCGAGGATGTCCAAAGGAACATGCAGTATATTACAAATTTCCGATAGATATGTGGAACAAAAAAATACTCAAATTGCTTGAGTCAGATTTTATTTCTGTGATTTCTTTTCTTGTATTAGCCCTCTGCTATTCCTGTGCTGTGTGTAGTCACCCATCTCTGCATTTTCTGCTTGAAAGCAGTTTCCCTTTGCTCAGTAAAACCACAAGTTCCAGGAACCTTTGCAGTTTGTGTAGCTGGTGGAGGGGGGGGGAGGGGTGAAACAACAAAAAAAAGGGAGGACACTCATTCATGTCCAATTCCCCCTCATGGGAATAGGTAGAACCCAAATAGCCTGGCTTTAAAGGCTGCATTACAAAAGTGCCTAACATTGGGAGATTTAGAATCCCCCCCCTCCCCTCCCCTCTACAACATAATATACCAAACTGCAGATCTGTCACGGTTTCCACAAGCCTACATAATTGAATGCTGCTGAAATGGTCCCACACTGGTGGGTCACCACTCACTCAGAGGAGAGAAAAAACAAAAAAAAAATGAATAAGTGCATCCACGAGGAAGGGTAGTGATATTAAAAAAAAAAAAAAAGATACGACAGTGTACGTTTTAATTTCCGTAAATCTTCTGCAGCAGAAACGCACACTATAGTTCTAAATAGGGCATCTGCTGCATCAAACGAATCAAGAATTAACAGGTCAATTCTTTGAACGGATCCGAAAGACGCATTGAGACACGCAACGGTGATGTGTGTTTTACATTGAAAGCAATGTAAATCACACTGCGCATTGTTAGGGTCCGTTTAGGGTTCGAAATACGGATCCAAACACAGATCTAAAAATGGTTCCAACACGTCATGTGAATATACATTTTTAGGTACGTGTTTGGATCTGTTGGACCCCAAACATGTATCTAACAAATAGCAATGTGATTTACACTGCCTTTAGTATGAAACACACATCGGCGTTCACAGGAGTGATCGCCGATGCGTGTCTGATTACGTTTTTTGGATCAGTCTTTCGTATCCGTTCCAAGAACTGACATGTCAATTCTTGGTCCGAAAGACGCAGAAGGAGCCCTATAATAAACTATAGGTTGCGATCCTGCTGCAGCCAAACATCTGCGTGTTGGATTTGTTTAGGGTCCGATCACTTATGCGTTTTTGGATGAGATTTTCACATCCAACACAGATCCAAAAACGCTGTGTGAATAAACCCTAAGAGTTACCAAAAGGCTGCAATAGTAAGGGTATGTTCACACGGCTTATTTTGGGGCGTATTTCGACGCGTACTGTGCTTAACACCCCATAATCACGGTAATCCATAGCTCTCAGAGAACTATGGATGACGCCTCCTCTCCCCGATCGTATTGTACGCGCAGGGAGATAAGGGACATGTCAATTATTTGCAGCGAATACGCACCGCGATGATGCATGTCTAAGGGGCCGGTTCATCATGCTTGTGATCTACGGGCCCTCAGACAGCACTATATTAAAAACAGGTATGAATTTTTTTCATGCAAATTACAGCATTAGCTCATTACCTTCATTCTCTGAACACTGTTCTCCATGCAATCCAAAAATGCAAGTTCAAGCTCTTTCATTCAACAAAAAAGCCCAATATCAATGATCTAGAAACAAAGAGGTCATCTCTGGGCTACAGCTCATTTAAAAATGGTAAAATGGTCAGATGATTAAGCGGTTTGATACTTTAGGCAGCAAGTGAAGAATCACTTCTTGAGGTTTATATTTGAGGTAGAAAACCAGGCAAAGGCAAGAGTATGGATCTCAGTGGCTTTGAAATGGACCCGATTGTAATGGTTGGACTTCTAGGTCAAAACATCTCAAAAACAGTAGATCTTGTGGAGTGCTCCTATGAAATGGTTAGTGCCTACCAAAAAGTGGTCTAATTTAACAGAAGAGCTACTCGAGCACAATTTGCGGTAACTGTTAAAGCTACATCTCATTGACAGACACTGGAGAATGGAAGAAAGTAGCCTGGTCTTATCTTCTATTCTAAAACTTTCTATTTTATATCATGTTGGCAGCTGAGGCATGTGCTGTGTTTACCTGGGAAATAGATGGCACAAGGATGCACTATGGGGAGAATGCAAGCTGGCAGCGTGATGATACGTACCATCTACCTAAACAGTTTTGCAGACCAATCACACTCCTCCATGGAAATGGTAGTTCCTGATGGCAGTGGTTTCTTAGAAAGATAATGCCTGTCGTGCATTCAAATCCTATCCATAGAGTTCCCATCTGTGTATCTGTATAAAATCACAAAAGTGTTGTCATTAGTGACGCAGTAGATCACAGCTCAACCACAATGTTAACAGTTGAATGGTTATACATACATGTGTATATATACGAGTATGTACTTCGGCAGCAGTGGTGTGTTACCGCAAACTGACGTACATGATGGAGATCACAGGGCGCCAATGGTCACCCTGACAACCCAAGGCCAAACATGGCCTCGAGTCGATGACACTGGCCTGCCAGGCCCAGAGGCAGAGCCTGACAGGCTGAATGGCAATTGTATAATTCATTGCAGTATAATAAAGTTTTGTATAAAAATGCTACCAAAAAAAAAAAAAACCTACACTATGAATTTAGTATCACTGCAAAAATAAAGAAAAAAAGCACTACTAGAATCCCTGTAATTTATTCATACTGCTTTTCCCAAAAAACGGATTAAAAAGGTACCATAAAGTCATTTGTCCCTTAACATGGTAACACTGAGAACATCAGTGCATCATGCAAGAGCAGCATCATGGTTCTTAGTATGCAAAACAAGAAAAAATTTTTTGCATATCGAGAACCATTTTTTTTTTTTTTTAATAGGGCACCTCAGGTAGTTTATGCTGTCCGTTCTGACAGAAGATTGTGATAAAAGAGAAACAGAGCTCTGTGACGTGTTAATATGATTTGATGTTGGATTTCTGTGCAATAAGGAGAGAAAAAACAATGAAACTTTAAATTTAAGTACTGCTGGACCCATCCACAAACAGTGATTGACAGATCTGTACAGACGTTGATACAGGGAAAGCTGTGAATCACTGTATGTGGGTGGGGCAAGCAGCAATTCCATGGTCACGTAAGGAGTCAGGTCAGTATTCTCTGCTTTTCACTCCGAAATCCTTCAAATCATATAGCTCTGCTTCTCTCCACCTATCACATCCTACTTTCTAAAAGGAAGGAAGAGGAAGGGGAAAGGGAGGAAGGAAATTTTTTTTATAATATAATATATATATATATATATATATATATAATATATATATATATATATATATATATATATATAATATATATATATATACACAATATAAGCTATGAATTAACACATGTGGAATTATATACTTAACAAAAAAGTGTGAAACAACTGAAAATATGTCTTATATTCTAGGTTCTTCAAAGTAGTCACCTTTTGCTTTGATTACTACTTTGCACACTCTTGGCATTCCCTTGATGAGCTTCAAGAGGTAGTCACCTGAAATTGTTTTCACTTCACAGGTGGGCCCTGTCAGGTTTAATAAGTGGGATTTCTTGCCTTATAAATGGGGTTGGGAACATCAGTTGTATTGTTCAGAAGTCAGGTGGATACACAGCTGATAGTCCTACTGAATGGACTGTTAGGCAATGTTCACACGGCTTATTTGGGTGCGGATTGGAGCCGTACTGCCGCCCGGATTTGCGGCTGTACGGCTCCAATCCGTCCCAGTAACTACGGTAATCCACAGTTTTCATAGAGAAAGTGACATGTGAATTATTTACGGTGTGTACGCGCCGTAGATAATGACAGTCTATGGGGCCGGCGAGCTGCACGGCTGCCAGCGTAATTGCGGGGCGAAATCCGTCCCCGCAATTATGCCGGCAATAAGCCGTGTGAACTAGGCCTTAGAATTTCTATTATGGCAAGAAAAAAGCAGATAAGAAAAACGAGTGGCCATCATTACTTTAAGGAATGAAGGTCAGTCAGTCTGAAAAATTGGGGAAACTTTGAAAGTGTCCCCAAGTGCAGTGGCAAAAACCATCAAGCGCTATAAAGAAACTGGCTCACATGAGTAACGCCCCAGGAAAGGAAGACCAAGAGTCACCTCTGCTGCGGAGGATAGGGTCATCCGAGTCACCAGCCTCAGAAATCGCAGGTTAACAGCTCAGATTAGAGACCAGGTCAATGCCACACACAGTTCTAGCAGCAGACACATCTCTACAACAACTGTTAAGAGGAGACTGTGTGCAGCAGGCCTTCATGGTAAAATAGCTGCTAGGAAGCCACTGATAAGGACAGGCAACAAGCAGAAGAGACTTGTTTGGGCTAAAGAACACAAGGAATGGACATTAAACCAGTGGAAATCTGTGCTTTGGTCTGATGAGTCCAAATTTGAGATCTTTGGTTCCAACCAACGTGTCTTTGTGCGACGCAGAAAAGGTGAACGAATTGACTCTACATGCCTGGTTCCCACCGTGAAGCATGGAGGAGGAGGTGTGGTGGTGCTTTGCTGGTGACACTGTTGGGTATTTATTCAAAATTGAAGGAATACTGTACCAGCATGGTTACCACAGCATCTTGCAGCGGCATGCTATTCCATTTGGTTTCCGTTTAGTTGGACCATCATTTATTTTTCAACAGGACAATTACCCCAAACACACCTCCAGATTATGTAAGCGCTATTTGACCAAGAAGGAGAGTGATGGGGTGCTACGCCAGATGACCTGGCCTCCACAGTCACCAGATCTAAACCCAATCGAGATGGTTTGGGGTGAGCTGGACTGCAGAGTGAAGGCAAAAGTGCCGACAAGTGCTATGCATCTCTGGGAACTCCTTCAAGACTGTTGGAGACCATTTCAGGTGACTACCTCTGGAAGCTCATCAAGAGAATGCCAAGAGTGGGCAAAGCAGTAATCAAAGCAAAAAGGTGGCTACATTAAAGAACCTAGAATATAAGACATTTTCAGTTGTTTCACACTTTTTGTTAAGTATATAATTCCACATGTGTTAATTCATAGTTTTGATGCCTTCAGTGTGAATCTACAATTTTTTAGGGGCATGTCCCCACGGCATGGGCGTTTCCCCCCCCCTCCCCCCCTCGTGCGCGGCCGTGGGGACGGGCGCAAAACAGGACAAATACCAGCCGGTTTGACCTATAGTCATGAAAATACAGAAACCTGTTGGAATGAGAAGGTGTCTCCAAACTTGTATTAGTAATAATATAATATATATATATATATTATATATAATTATCATATATATATATATATAAATTATATATATATTTATTTTTTCATTCTGTGAAATATATTTCAAAAGAAAAAAAATTATATAAAAGTTATATGTATACATACATATACACACACACAAAGGTTTGGGGTCACCCAGACAATTTTGTGGGTTTTCCCCGAGAACTCATACTTTACTCATACTCAAATTTATCAAACTAGTCGCAAAATGAATAGAAATATAGTTCAGACATTGACAAGGTTAGAAATAATGATTTTTATTTGAAATTATAATTTTCTATTTCAAACCTTGCTTTCGTCAAAGAATGCTCCCTTTGCAGCAATCACAGCATTGCAGACCTTTGGCATTCTAGCTGTTAATTTGCTGAGGTAATCTGAAGAAATTTCACCCTATGCTTCCAGAAGCCCCTCCTACAAGTTGGATTAGCTTGATGAGCACTTTTTGCGTACCATACGGTCAACCTGTTCCCACAACAGCTCAATGGAGTTGAGATCTGGTGACTGCACTGGCCACTCCATTACAGATAGAATACCAGCTGCCTGCTTCTTCCCTAAATAGTTCTTGCATAATTTGGAGGTGTGCTTTGGGTCAACATCCTGTTGCAGGATGAATTTGGCTCCAATCAAGCGCTGTCCACAAGGTATGGCATGGCATTGCAAAATGGAGTGATAGCCTTCCTCATTCAAAATTCCTTTTACCTTGTACAAATCTCCCACTTTACCAGCACCAAAGCAACCCCAGACCATCACATTCCCTCCACCATGCTTGACAGATGGCGTCAGGCACTCTTCCAGCATCTTTTCAGTTGTTCTGCATCTCACAAACGTTCTTCTGTGTAATCCAAACACCTCAAACTTCGATTCGTCTGTCCATAATACTTTTTTCCAATCTTCCTCTGTCCAATGTCTGTGTTCTTTAGCCCATATTAATATTTTCCTTTTATTAGGCAGTCTCGGATATGGCCTTTTCTTTGCCACTCTGCCCTGAAGGCCAGCATCCCGGAGTCGCCTCTTCACTGCAGACGTTGACACTGGCATTTTGCGGTACTATTTAATGAATCGGTCAGTTGAGGACCTGTGGGGTGTCGATTTCTCAAACTAGAGACGAATGTACTTGTCTTGTTGCTCAGTTGTGCAGCGAGGCCTCCCACTTCTCTTTCTACTCTGGTTAGAGCCCGTTTGTGCTCTCCTCTGAAGGGAATAGCACACACCGTTGTAGGAAATCTTCAGTTTCTTGGCAATTTCTCGCATGGAATACCCTTAATCTCTCAGCACAAGAATAGACTGTCAAGTTTCACATGAAAGTTCTTTTTCTGGCCATTATGCGAGTTTAATCGAACCAACAAATGTAATGCTCGAGATTCTCAACTAGCTCAAAGGAAGGTCAGTTTTAGGCCTCGTTCACACGGGTTAAAATAGGACCGATTGGAGCCGTACTGCGTTCCGTATTTGCGCTGCAGTACGGCTCCAATCCGTCCCAGTAACTATGGTAATCCACAGTTCTCATAGAGAACTATGGATTCCGTCTCTCCTGCTCGCTCGGCGAATCTGCCGGGCGGGGAGAAAGCGACATGTGAATTATTTACGGCGTGTACGCGCCGTAGATAATGACAGTCTATGGGGCCGGCGAGCTGCTGGCCCCCCACCCCGCCTGCGTAATTGCAGGGCGAAAACCCGTGCCGTGGGGACATGGCCTTAAGCTTCCCATTCTTCTTGACAAAAAGCCTCCAGATCCTGTAAGTTCCTGGGCTGTCTTGCATGAACTGTGTGCTTGAGAACTCCCCAGAGTGGCTCAATGATATTGAGGTCAGGAGACTGAGATGGCCACTCCAGAACCCTCACTTTGTTCTGCTGTTGCCAATGACTTTGACGGACCCAGACACACATCTAACAATTAGCAGTGTGTTTAACACTACCAGCAATGATAAACACCCAGCGGCGTTCACATCAGCGATCGCCGATGCGTATTTGCATCGAGTCTGTCCGATGCGTCTTTTGGATACGCTCCAAAAAATTACATGTCAATGCGTGGAGCGCATCCGAAAGACACATCGGACCGACGTGATGCAAATATGCATCGGCGATTGCTCATGTGAACGGCGCTGCGTGTTTCTAATTTCTGGCAGTGTTAGGGCATGTCCCCACTGCACGGGTTTTAGGACGGTTTTTCAGGCGGTTTGCAGTTCTGCAGAATGCCTGAAAAACCGTCCGAAAACCAGCAGAACGGGGCTCTATGGAAAACCCATGCAGCAGTCCCCACTGCACGGATTTTCCGCCTGGTGGTTTTGCCGCCGGCGGTCCGCCCACAAAACATTGTGAATGCACAACCGGATGGAATATGTGCATCTCAATGTGAAGGGGGAGGGCTTTTCGCCGCTCATCGCGGAGAAAAGCCATCCCCCCCACGGCCGTGGGAATGGCCGCAAAACAGTGCAAATACTGGTCGCATAACCGACCGGTAATTGGCACTTGCCGTGTAAACGGCCCCTTAAACATACTGCTAATTGTTAGATGCGTGAACGGACCCAGACACGCATCACAAAAGCGTATGTTTACACTGACACAAGACACCGTGTGAACATACCCTTACTTCCCGACTCTGCGGTGGGCAGTTAAACACACTGCTAATTGTTAGATGCGTGTCTGGACCCAGACACGCATCACAAAAGCGGATGTTCACACGGACACAAGGTGCCATGTGAACATACCCCAAGATATAGCTTCAGAGCTTTCATGTCCAGACATGTTCACTCTTGAACAAACCGTAGTCTCTACACAGACATCAAGGGAGTCGGTGTGCTACAATATTGGCGAGTGTGCTCGGCACTGGTGGCTGGCTACTGTACTCTCCAAAGATTGTGAAAATGATGAAGTAGAATTGACTTTAGTGTCCTTCTGGTCCAGCGCCATCCTTTGCGTATCCAAGAAAACCAGACATTTTAAAAGTTAACAAAAATCAGATATTAACTCGGGTGGAGCTGAACACCATGACAGGCCAGACATACTCTTTTACACAAAAGGAAATGGCCATTGCTAGTAAGCGCTTATGGACCAGATTACATTTCACCACTAGAAGGGACAAATTGATGATAAAAGGCCAGTTTAAAAAAGTACTATTAGTTTATATTTTATAGAACAAGGATTTAACTACTGTACTATTCTTCTTAAACACTTCATAAATGACATGTTTAGTGATATAATAAAAAAAAAGTTACATGTATAAATAGGTGGTAAAAATATTGGTTCTTTTAATCTTGTTTAACATATAATTTGGATGAGAATATTTAAAAAAAAAAATCACACTTGAGGATATGATCACTTTTTTCTTTTGGTTTGTTCAATGAATTCAGGTTGAAAATGCCGAGCAAGTTGTGTTATGATGATTAAGATTAATTTATTCTGGCACTTACGGTATTTGTTTTTTGTGTTTCTTTATTGTTTCATATAAAATGTTGAAGTCAATAAGTCATCATTTGAAAAGAAAAAAGGAAGAAACTCACACAAACATAAAATCAGATGATTCAAAGCTTAAAAAAAAAAGAAAAAAAAGTCTGATGTCCCAAATTGAATCCCTGTACAAATACAATCAAGAACACAAGTAACGCACATGCATTTTTTCACAATTGCATATCAAAATTTTGAATTTGATTTCTCCAGAACAAAATATAAAGAAACAGTCTTGTGATATATCAAATGAAAGCCGGTACCGTTCTGAAAAAAATTCTCTCTCTCCCACCTCTATCTTAATTTGCGCTTTTTCAAAACTTTAAAAAAGTCTGTAAAAAATAAACTGATGAAGTAATTAAGTAATTAACTAAAGTTGAATAAAAATTAAAAAAATAAAATAAAAAAATCTAAAAAAAATGTTCATATTTGGATCACTTGATATGGAATGACCCTCCTACATACAGCAGTACAATAGTACTGCAGTATATAGGACAAGGAAGTGGTCCACCTAGTGGTCAAGTGGACTAGGGGACTAAGTAATAAGTTTAAAAATAAAAAAAAAATTAAAGTTTAAAATCCCCACTTTTGTCGTTTAACAAATAAAAGTTATACATTATTGGTATTCCGTGTCTGTAAGAGTCCAATCTATTAAAATATAACCAACAATCAACAAAATGTAATGGAACCAGCAAAACTTCTGTGGTAAAATCAAGCCTTTATAAAGGCTTGATTTTACCACAGAAGATTCGCTGGTTCTATTACATTTTTGATGATTGTTGGATATGTCGGGCTTGGAACTGGGAGCCTAGGAACCATGCGGCAAGTTGCTGTGGACCTTAGCCCAACAGTGAAACAGGTGCGGAGGATAATGCAAATTGGTGAGCAGAGTATATTCTTTTACCTATGACTGCTTTATTAAAATATAATATTTATCCCGTACGATGCACACCATAGAAGAAAAAAAAAAGTTCCAAAACGGCAAAATTGTGTTTTGTTTTTTTTAGTAATTTCATACCCCCAAAAAATTAGAATAAAAAAATGATTAAAAAATCACCTCTATCCCAAAATGGTTTCAATAAAAACTACACTTCAGCCAGGACTTTTTCGCTTCAAATTTTTTTTCTATTCCTCCCTCTAAAACCTTGGTGAGTCTTATAGACCGAAAAATACGGTAACTTTTCTCCCTGTATACAGAGCTGTGTAAATGCTTTTTTTTTTTTTTGCAGGACCAACCAATGTTTTCATTAGTACCACTTTGGGGTTTATATGGCTTTTTTCCCCATTATGTGCTGCGGGATGAACAAAAACTATAATTCGGTTTTGGTTTTTTTACAGCCATCATAGGAGTTAAACAACATGACAATTTTAGAGGCTAGGTCATTACACATGCAATACCAAACATGGGTACTTTTATTTTTCAACTTTTTTTTTTTTTTTGCTGTTTGTAAAGGGTGGAGTACATGTTTTATTTGATCTTTTTATTTTGCTTTTTTTCCCCCCACATCGTTTACACTTATCCCTATATGGGACTTGACTCGCCGTTCTGAAGATTACAATACATGCTTGTATAGCTATATACTGTATCCGTCAGTCACCCCCGTTAGGCTTTCAAGTTGTCATGAAAACCATCAGCAACCCATGATTGTGCCGCACGGTGCCAACAGAGAGCTCCCTCCTTCTATCCTTCCCTTAGCTGTCCCATTCGCAATTGACTGCAGCCATCTAATTGGGTTTATCGCCGTGATCAGTGCAAGTTCCGGTCTCAAGATTACAGTTGGGTTCATGCGCCGATTGGGGCAGGCTCTACTCGTAAGCCCGCACGATCTCCTGGACGTATCAATACGTCCGATTGTACCAAGGGGTAAACTCATCCAGGTATATCCTGTCTCAGAATATAAAACCAATATAAAGTCAAAATGAACACTGGCATTGAATGAATGAGAAAGGAAAAAATATATATTATATAATATATATAAATATATATATATATATATACTTATTTTTACTAATTTAATACACCGTGTGAACATACCCTAATACAGATAATGATAAATATTTTTCTAATCTGTTTGACTGCTGTCTTAAATAGTCACCTTTTATAAAAGACTCCTGTCCACAGACTAATTCAAAAACCTCTACAACAGGGAAAAAGAGCAAAGAGCCTTCTAAGGAGAGGGGCAAGACATAGACCGCACAAAGCTGAAATGGGTACAAAACCATTCCCAAAATGCTGGCGGGAAGGGAAAAAAATGTTGGGGAATAGTAAGAAAATGGAAGTACAAAAAGACTGTTAATCGACATCCATTTGGGCAGCATTCAAAAAATAAAACCTCGTGGATATCCTTACATCAAAAAGGGAGAGAGAGCCGAAAAAATACATGGGAGGGGGGAAAACTTGTTAAAGATCTCAAAACAATTGGGGCCAGAGACACCAAGAGAACCATTGGGAAAACATTTGCCTAAGGTTTAAAATCCAGCATGGGGCCCCCAAGGTCCCCCCCTCAAAAACAATTTGGGAGGCCCTCGAGCTTTCAAAGAACACCTTGTTTATTCTGTGAGCGATTGGGGGAAGGTGCTGTAGTCAGGGAGACAAAAAAATTTACTCTTTGGGATTAATCAACTCGCCCTGTTTGGAGAAACAAGCCCAAAAAATACGCCAAGGCAACCAAGCATGCCTCAAAAAGAAGCACTTAAAGTCAGTAGTGGCCTAGCCATCTCCAAATCTTTAACCCTGAAAACTTTTGGAGGGGTTGAAGATCCAAATTCCAACGACAGCCTAAAATCTTAACAATTTTGAGATCGCAAAAAGGGTGGACCAAAATTGCTCCTGACATTGCGCAAACCCCATCAACACCAAAAAAAGTCTACTGCTGTCTTGCCAGCAAGAGTTTTTTCCACCCAAATATTAATCTTGTTTGCCGAGGAAACAAAAACTAAATTTTTCCACTGCAAAATTTATACAATGTGATCGCCTGGATTTTATTTTTGATTTTCTATCTCTCAATGTTAAGGTTAACCTACCCTTAAAATGATAGACTATGTCTGTCACTGGAGGTGCTGACTAACTAGGGCTTATATTTAAAGCCTACTTCAAAAATCAAGCTAGGGCTTATTTTTGGAAAAACTCAGTAGTGGATGTAAACGTCTGGTTTCAACTGTATGTGTATATACACACACTTTTGTGGAGCGAGAGGGAATAAATATAACAATTATATTAATAAAAATAAAAACGGACCAAAATTTTTTCATTTAAAGGCGATTGTTTTCCGGGGTTGCTAACACCACCATATGCCCAAACAGTTCCCCTGATGATGACCGTTTACCCCCCATAGCATATGTTCAAAAAGCATGTTGAACATATTTTTTTTTACAATACATAGAACATACTGCGTAAACTGTATCCAAATAAGTACCACAAAGATGCGTTTTCTGCACTGCAAAAACATATCCCCATTTTTTTTCTATGGGCTTTTTAAAAGCATAAAACTTTATAAGACAATCAATTCTTTGAACGTATCCGTTTTACGCAATGCAAAAATGTAAAATACGCATCATAATCAATGTATTCACACTGGAACATTGTTAACCCCTTAAAGGGAACCTGTCACATTCGTTTTGCCCCCCTTGGGTAGGAAGCACAAGCTAGTTCAACCTGCTGTTTCCACGCTGTGTCCCTTATTTTGTAAGATGCAGCAGTTTTAGAGCATTTACCCCTTAAATCTTATTCATGAGCAGGTGTTGGCTCCACCCACCAACGGCTAGCCCCGCCCACTGACAGTTATTCACATGTTTCTACCCATTCAAAGTAATAGGTTTGTCAGTTGAGGTGGGCGGGGCTAGCCTCCGATTGGCCGGGTTTGAAAAAAAACTGACACACTGGAAGGACTCTTCGAATGACTTCTGGCTGAAAACTGCAGATTTGGCATTAATTACACGAAAACTACGCATCTTACAGAATAAGGGACACAGCACTGGAAACAGCATGCCTGACACTACGCTGTTCTGTCCTCAGCCAGGGGGGCAAAAACTATGTGACAGGTTCTCTTTAACGAACGCCCACCAACTTCTGACGTCAGCTGGTGCGGGTCGTTCGTCTATAGCGACATCTTTTGCCGTCACTGCAGACATCAGGGTTTGCGGCTCCGGGAGCCGCAGCTGCGCTGGGATTGGGGCTGTACTACACAGCCCTGATCCCAGAGCATCTCCTGCGAGCATCGGGCAGCGGAGGAAACCTCCTCAACCCGGTGCTTTAACCCTTTGATTGCAGCGGATCGTCACCGCAGCGCAATCAAAGGGTTTCCCTGCTCTGTCGGGTGATCGGAACTCCCGGTGACACGAAAGAGCCCGACACAGTCAGCCCTGGGGACCTAGAGTAGCCCCAGAGCTGTCTGTGTAACAAAGCCATTGACCAGGACAGACTGTGTGCTGTCCTGATCACTGCCTGAGTCAAACTGACACAGAAAGTAATGTATTAGCATATTCATATATGCTAATACATTATAAAGAGTGTATAAAAAAAAAAGTTATCCCTTCATTAGATTTAAAAAAAAAAAAATAGTGTAAAAAAATTTTAAAAAAATTGTGCATATATCACACACAAAAAATCCTACACATATTAGGCATTCACACGATCATAATAACCTGTTAGAATTAAACTAACCAGTTACTAAGTGTGAAATGTGAATGGTGTAAAGAAAAAAAATATTTTTTTTTTAAATTCTGCAATTAACCCCTTAAGCCGAACGCCTGAAAAGTAGTTAATGACCACAACATTTTTTTTTAGTTTTTGACTTCTTGCGTTTCAACCCGTTGTAACTTTTTTATTTTTTCAATGACGCAGTTGTTTTGAGGCCTCATTTTATTTGAGACAAGTTGTATTTTATGGGAATAGTTTAAGTTCACTAATAAATAATTGCAGAATTTTATTTAAAAATTTTTTGGTTTTTTTTTTACAAAACCCTTCACATTTCACACTTAATAACTTGTTAGATTAATTCTACAGGTTATTACGGTCGTGTGGATACCTAATATGTGTAGGGTTTTTTGTGTAATATATGCACAATTATTTTTTTATTAAATATTTATTTTTATTTTAATTTTTTTTACAGTTTTTTTAACTTTTTTTTTTCTTAAATCCCCTGAAGGGAGAATGTTTTACATTTGTTTTTTTTTTTTTACACTTAGTAATGTTATTAATTAGCATATTCCCTATATGCTAATACATTATTTATCTGTGTCAGTCTGACACAGGCAGTTTATCAGGACAGCACACAGTCTGTCCTGGTCACTGGCTTGATAGACAGCTCTGGGGCTACTTTAGGTTCCCCGGGCTCTGATCGGGTCACCGGGCGTTCCGATCACCCGACAGAGCAAGGGAAGCCCTTTGATTGCACTGCAGTGACGATCTGCTGCAATCAAAGGGTTAAAGCACCGTGGTGCTGGGGTTCCCCCACTTCCCGGTGCTTGCAGCAGCTGCACTGGGATCAGGGCTGTGTAGTACAGCCCCGATCCCAGCGCCGCAAACTCTAATGTCTGCAGCGACGTCTTAAGACGTTGCTGCAAACGAACGACCTGCACCAGCTGACGTCTAAAGTCGGCGGGCAATCGTTAAGGAGTTAAATAAGTTTTGGGGTCAGTTTTTTGGTACATAAACGTAGCCAAAAGCTTATTTAACAAACGCTGAGTGAAAATACCATAAGAAAACTACTGTCAGCTGTAATGCTGCTCACGACTGCAGTGCATACAAGCCTGGAATCAGGGCCAATCTGGACACAGCACGTTAAATTTGTCACCTCAAGATGGCCGTTCCCATCAGCTGTTTGCTAGGTGAATCTCTAAAAATATAATGAATATATTTACAGTCATCATGCTTCGATAGGCAATTTCATGTTTAGTTATATTTACATCCTCCTTTCTGTAATATAACTTAGTGTACTCAGTGGTGATAGGTCCTCTTTAACACCTTACAGCACCTGGATGTATGGTTATGTCCTAGTGCCAGTAAGGAGCTATGTAACTAATTGCAGTTAACACTCGGCTGTTACAGCGTGAGATGGTGGCGGTGCTACCCCGCGCTGTTTAACCCCTTAGACAACACGGCATCTAAATCAATGAGAAACTGTGCCGCGCAAAATTTCTCACCTCGGACGGCGCGCCTGCGGCGAGGAGCAGAAGTTTTTCTACTTCCTGCCCCTCCCTACCGCCATCTTTGTACACCGTAATGCCGTGTATTACAATGCATTAGGCTGTAGAAATGATCGCACCCTAGGGAGACTCAAAGTTTAAAAAAAATTAAAAAGTGTGAATTTTTTTTTTTTTAAATTAGAAGTTTAAATCACTCCCTTTTGCCATTTTACATATAAAAAAAAATAAAGTTACACATATTTGGTATCGCCACGTCTGAAAAAGTCCAATCTATTAACAGAACATAATTTATCCTGTAGGCTGAACAAAAAAAAAAAAGTTCCAAGACGCCAAAATTGCGTTTTCTTGGTCATTTCACGTCCCCTAGAAATTGGAATAAATCCCATGTATTCCAAACTGGTAGCAATAAAAAGTACACATCTGTAGGCGTTAGTACAAAAAAAATTATTGGTCGCGGAAAAGTACACGGCCGCACAAATTAAAAAAAAATAGAATATGTTTGGATTTTTTTTTTTTTTTACGGTACCAAAACCGTATATGTTTGGTATGGCTGGATTCGTACCAACCTGTAGAATACAGATATCATTTTTACTGAAGAATGAACTCCGTAAAAGCAAAAAAACACCCACAAACACATTAACATTTTGCCCCACTTAATTTTTTGCAGTTTCCCAGCATATTCTATGGTAATATGAATAACACCATTAGAGAGTATATCTATTCCCGAAAAATAAAAGCCCTCCTATGTCTAAGTAGATGGGAAAAAAAAATAGAAAAGTTATGGCTTTCGGAAGGCGAGAAGGGAAAAAACGAAGAGCCACGTTATTTTGACCATGGTGGATTTGGGGGTTGAGGACCAAGCCCTTTTTTTCCCCAAATCTAATATGTGTCACTTTATCGAGGAATAACTTAAATAGTTTTACTTATTCATGTGAATTTGAGATATTTTCCTCATGAAAGCTCAATTAGCAATTTATTTTTGTTGAAACAATCCTTGTTTATTTGTGAAAATTTGGAAAAATTTACCATTTTCAGTTTAAAAATCACTGTCATATCCAATAAATTAGTAAATAACAAACATCTACCATAAGTCTACTTTATGTTGGCATCATTTTTTTTTAAACATTAATTTTTTAGGACATTAGGGGACTATTAAATTTTGTAGCAAATTTTAACATTTTCAGGAAAATTTGCAACACTGATTTTCTTTAAAGGGAATTTGTCCCCAAAAATTTTTTTAATTGATGAAATCTTGTGTGTTAATGATTGTCTAAATTTTTAGTATATTCTTTTTCCTTTCATTCAATTTGTGGTAAATATAAAAAAAAAGCAAAATAATTTTCAATACTTCCCACTCTTAGCCCCCAGAGGGAGCACATCCAAGAAAAAAAATTTTGGTTCATGTACAAAGAGGATGTATTACAGCACTGCTGTGAATGTCGGCTGATCTGGTGGTGATTTCACATGCTTCCCCCTACCTTGTGTGCAAAAGGAGGGGGATGTGGATTGTAGACTCAGTAGCCACTGAATCACCATTTTGTTGGTGACTGAGGACACCATACAAAGCTGCTGTGTATCCATAGCAAAAAAGGAATAACCATACTGAAACGGATTACATTTACTCTATTTCACTATGGATATGTGGAAGGAACGCCACAGTATGTGTCTGCATCCCTGCCCACAGGTATCCACAGGTGGCCAATGTCCACATATCCTAAGAACTAATATTCGTTTAGTTCACATGTGAACATTAGGCTCTGTCTACCCTGCAGTGGACATAAAGCGACCTGAAAAGCAAATCCTAAAACCCTTCATAAAACTGAGTTTTTTGTCCTCTGCCTGTTACAAGCTGCTGAAAAAAATGGCCATTTTGTGCCACGATTTGCATTTTTGGTGCATTTTTTTTGCTTGTCTGCAATTCTGATTTTTAAGGTCTGCATAAATCAAGCCATTGGCAGTAACTCCATCCAACCGTATTTCTAGCGACAAAAGTGAGAGAACTTTAAAAGTCCCAAAATCCATTTAAAAACGTATTTGTGCATCAAAATCCGTTAAAGTATTTTTAACGTCAGATGCGAGGGAACTTTATTAGCATCAGAAGCGAAATGACTTTATTAGTGCCAAAATCCATAAAGAAAAGTATTTAAACCACTAAAATCCGTTAACGTATTTTAAAGCGTTAGAAGAAAGGGGCCCTTTTATTAACGCCAAAATCACTAATGAAAAGGATTTAATTGCTAGAATCCGTTAAAAAAAAAAAAAAAAAAAAAAAGAACTTTTTAGCATTAGGAGCAAGAGAACTTTATTAGCGCCAAAAACCGTGAAGCAACGGATTTGGGCGGCAAAAGCCATTAAAAAAAATTATTTTAAGCTTCAGAAGCGAGAGAACGTTATTAGCGCCAAAATATATAAAGAAACAGATTTTAGCACCAGCATATGTAGAGAAAAGGATTTTAGCGGCAAAGTCCATAAAGAAACGGATTTTAGCGCCAAAATCCGTTAAAATACCCTGATTTTTAGCGTTCGAAACAAGAGAACTTTATTAGGGAAAAGCGCAAAAATAGTTAGCGACAAAAATGACACTCGATTGAGCAAGGAAAAATCCCCCGGGGTCCACAGTCATGGGGCTGCCCCTATACTGAAACACTAGAGCGAGCTGAGGGACAGCAGGGAGGGCGGGAGGAATTTGTTTAAGATAATCAGCAGGGGTGTCTCAAAATCCCTTAGCACAGTGTTTTCTTTAAAGCGTTTCCTGCGGCAACAATTCACATAGTACAGAGCTCCCTGAAGGGGCAGTTTTTGTACACACAAATATGTAATAAATTCTCTACAAGCCACACTGAAAAAATAAATGTAACAGAGAAAAAAAAGGTGAAGAAAACACACACAAAATACTGAAAAAAAAAAAAAAACCATAAAACCTGCACCCCCAAAGTTTTTAAAAATTTTAAAAGTTTTTAAAGGGCTTTGTTCCACGGTTTAACTGCGGGACAAATTTACGCCCCGCAATTACGCCGTGGGGGCCGGGGGGGGTAGGGGGGCCGGCACCTCCCCGGCCCATAGACATTATTCCCGCGGCGGAAGCCGCTGGAAAACACATGTCACTTATCTCCCCCCCCTCTTTTTTTGTTTCGCCAAAGGGGAGAGGAGAGTAAACCTAGTTCTCTATTAAAACTTGGATTACCGTAATGCTGGGCGTTTTCAGACCGTAATTTGGGCCACCCCGGGCGCGAAATTTAGGGGACCAAATTTACACCCCTTTTTAAGCCGTGTGAACAGGCCCAAACCCCTTTAGGGTTTCAAAAAAATAAAACAAAGGAGGTGGAATTTCAGATTTTCAATTTTTATCCATTATTCACTAAGTAACAGAACAGGTGAAACCTTACAGAAGTCACCCCATCTTGGATTCAACACCCATTTGGGTCTCATTTTGGTGTATTGGTATTTGGGCACACAGGTGTTCCAGTTTTTTTTTAGCTTAGGGCCATGATGATAAAAAAAAAAAAAAAAAAACACACACACCTCTGCAGTTCCACCATGGTTTTTTTTTATTTTCATCTTTACAGCATTCTCCATGTGGTATAAGTACAGGATAAACTTACTTGCGGGTCAGTACAAAGTAATGATATAAGTTTTATTAGTTTTTTTTTTATTTTTTCCCATTTTAAAATAATAGAAAAAGGTTTTTAAAAAAAGCTTTTTTAGTTGCATTGTCTGACAACTATAACTATATTTTTCTGTATACGGAGCCGATTAAGGGCTTTATTTTTGCAGGATGAATTGACATTTTTATTGGTGCTGTTATGGGGTTTATTTTATGCTTTGCTCTCTTTATCAAGGTTTTTTGGAGGCAGAATGAACAAAATACAGCAATCTCTGTAGTTTTTTTTTTTTTTTTTCTAATTTTTTTTTGAGTCACCATGGGATAAAAGACATGCTACTTTACCAGCGTGACATATTGCAAGAGTCTGTCCATTTTGCAAGACGAAGTAGTCTAAAATTGACCGATTTCCAAAATAAAAATAAATTGGCACTCAAGCAGTCCCAAGAGAAAGAGGAATTTGGGAAGTCATCTACTGCCCCCTATCTTCAGCCCAGATTGGCTATTAAAAAAGTATTTGGGGAGACATGAAGCAGGCAAAGCGCTGCCGCAGGGGAAAGGATTCCCTCATGCAAACAATTAACCAATTTCAACAACATTTTTCACTTCTTTCAAAGAAGTAGAAAGTTCAATTTTTTCATGGGGCAATTCTTTTATACCCTAAAAATTGTTAGAGATGTTGTCCTGTGGTCACCCCTTTGCCCCCAACCCCAAATTAGTGTCGAGAGGCCGTTCTCTAGCCGGAAATAATGAGATCAGATTGGAGGGCCTTTGCAGGGTCGAAGGGGGGATACTATTTCTCAGAACAAAGTCAGACTCCCCAAATTTTTTTAGGAGTTTTGTTTTAAAACGGTTTTTTTTTTCTCCACTTTCTGAGCGTTTTGCACTTTTAAATTTTTTAAATTTTTTTTTTTCTAAAGTTGTCCAAATAAAATCTATTTTACAACCAAGCAAAAGGGTAAAAATGTTTTTAAAATTTTTGATTTTTAGGTCCATATCTCCCCATCCCCTACAGCTTTCAAGAAGACTACCCTCATTTTCTAGACAATCATCTTGGAAATTTTTACATAACTTGACCTGCAAATTTTGCATTGCTTAAAACTAAGATTTTTTTTCATGAACGATTGTTAGGCTAGTTACCGGGTTAAACTGCGGGGCGTAATTCCGCCCCCCCCCCAATTACGCCGTGGGGGCCGGGGGAGCGAACGCCGCTTGAAAGTGACCTGTCAATTATCTCCCCCCTCGGCGTTTTCGCCCGGGAGGGGGAGGAAACGAATGATAGCCTCTTAAGGAACTGTGCTTACCTAGTTACTGGGACGGATTCAGCCCGTAATTGGCGCACTTCGGGCGAAATTTAAAACGGATGAATTATGTCCCAAATAACCCGTGTGAACAGGGCCCTTACTGTGTTTACTCCAGGTGGTGGGACAATCTTTCTTTGTATAAAAAAAAAAATTAAAAACCTGTTCTAACATTCCCTAAAGCTCAGTGTGTTATTAGGTTGTTCCCAAGCGAAAGGTTACCGGGTTCGAGCAGCCATGAAGTTTCCCAAGAAAAGAAAAAGCACACCCAGCCATTGATAAAAAAATTCCCAAAACTACATAATGTGAGGGCAACGTTGGGAAAAGAATATTTTTATCTTTATTTTTTTTAAAGACCATTATTCCAGGTGCGTACATTCAAAAAGGGGGGGGGGGGGGGGGGGGGATTACATAATAACAAAAAGACAAGATCACAATGAAAAACTTACAATGGGACAGAGGGGAGAGGGCCCTGCCCGCGGGCTTAAGTTGCGAATATGAAATGAATCCATCAAGAATGAATCCAAGCAAATTTCGAGTCAACAAGTTGGTCACACTGGCTATCTTTTAACGGAGAAAGACACAGCAGTGGAGGTGGCTCGTATGTTTTGTAAAAGTGAGATCACAGATGCCCATGCAAGTACAAACCCACACATAACACAGGTCTGGAATGATTGCCTGAAAAAAGGTGAAGCCTTGACTTCAATCTCATCATTGGCTCGAGTTTGCAAAAAAGTATGAAAAATGGAAGATTGGAAATAGGTGATTGGAGCGATGAGATGAAAGTCAATAGACCGGGCTCTGATGGGTGCAAATGGGTTTGGAAGAAACCAGGGAAAAGGTAGCGAACATATAAAGAAATTGAAGGAATTGTCAGGTTCGGTGTTGGATACTTGACCAGGATCAATGTTGATCTCAATGCGGTGCTGTATGCTAGTATCCTACAAGATGATTATCTTCATGCACTCGGGTGCTATGGGTATGAAAAGGACGACAGTGTTCCAGCAAGACAACAACAACCGGATATATACACATCAATGTTTTGAAAAGGAATGGTTCAATGACAGTGAAGTAGAGTTGCTGTATTAGTCCCCACAGTCCCCAGACCTCAGCCCAATCAAACACGTGTGGGTAGAGTTGAAGAAACAGCTGTATTCGTACCCAAGTCAAATATGCACCAACATTGGGAACGTGTAAAAGAGACCTGTGATCAGATTTTGGTGAAGACATGCTTGAATATGATCCAGAACGATTCAGGCAGTGCTGAATGCAAAAACGTGGATTTACCAAATACTAACAAAATAATAAAAATTAACATTTTGATTTTTAGGTGCAAAACAGTAACAATGCAGTGACAGGACAAGAATCTGCAGAACTAAACAGATGCTAAATACTTGCAAGTCAAATTTATGTATAAGATAGGTAAGATAATTGTCTCTAAAATGATGGTAGCCTCATGTACAGAACTGTAGTGGATGGTGAGATATGGAGTCTCAAAGTCAAAAGATGAAAACATTGTTACCCTTTTGGTTGTCAGTGTAAGTTCTACCTAAATAGCTTGATTATTGTATCATAAGGGTGATAAAAAGCTTAATGTTACCATTTCACTACAGTAAAGTTATCACTTTAACATGCGCCATGTATGAGGGTGTCAGGAGTCAGGGAAATTGAGGAGTCGGAGCTTTGGTTTACCGAGTCCACAGCCCTGGTATTTTTTTTAATGTTTAACTGCTTTTACAAAATAGAAAAGAAAACACATTTTTTTTGCACTGTTATAGCACAGACTACAACAGAAACTCATCACTCTCACCCAAAAGGTTCACCACAGCGCTGCACCCCCCTAATCTTGCTAGCCCCCCCATCTTCCGCTTGCGAGAGCTTAGTCAAGCCCAGAAACCGAACCCCCCCATCCGCCCTCCAAGTTTTTTCACGTGCGGTCCCGTTCTCTAACAAGTTACCCGAATAAAGGCACACTCTAACCTCAAGTTTTAAGGGGGCTCTGAGAATACATCTTCAAGGCGGCCTTTAAGTTTTCCCCAATTTTTCACCAGCTCTCTGTCACACCACTCTGCACCCCCTGCATTTTGGGCCTAAAGGCACTTACTGTATATAATTTTTTGGGTCTGGGTGGCGGTCATCTACTTTTTAGGGTAAATCATCCCTTTTTATTAATATGGCGGCCTTTGGGTTAAACTGACCTTTTTCCCCCCAACACCCTAATAAACGTAACCCCTTTTGGAGAGGGCCCTCACACTTGTTTTCGATCTTAAGTATTTGTCTTGTTTGTAGAAACCCCCCTAAATTGTAAAGTTTTTGGAAATTTGTTGGCGCTATATAAAGTTATTTTAAGTCGAGAGTCATAAAATTTTTTTTTGTAGAGCTTTGTAGGGGTTATTTTTTACAGCCTCTGGCAGTTTCAGACATTTAGGTTTATCTGCAGATGATACGATTGTGGGGGATACCCAAAACAGGGCTGGGTCGGTGCCCATTTTGCAGGGGTGGTTAAAAAAAAGACCGACCCGACTCCAAAATTTTTAAAAAAATAGTACAGTTTTAGTGCTGTACCAAGAGGAATTGGGTCTTGCCAGTGCCACTGCTCCCATATCTTCAGCCTCATCACAAGGAGTGTAATTGAAGACCTGGAGCAGGCAAAGCGTTACCGCAAGGAAAAGATTATGCTGTCATAGCAAACAGAATGTCAAGCAAAAAATTTTCACTTCATATTTACAATTTCTTGAACTTTTTGTCTCTAAAGTCAATCCTCAAAAATTTTTACATTGAAAGCAAAAAGGGTAAAAATGTTTAAATTTTGACTTTCACTCCATTTTCCCCACCTTTGGGATCCCATATTTTATAGAAAAATCATCTTGGCTCTCATACATAATTTTTTCCCTTTCAACTTATTTAAAAAATTACTTTAGTTTCTGTAGATTTTTTGCCCCTGTAACTGCATTTTTATGGTTTTTTTCCCGGGTGGTGGACAATGTTTTCTTTTGTTATCGTTTAAAAACCTTTTTCCACTTCCTTAATAGCTCTTGTGTTAGGCTGTTTCCCCAAGCAAAAAGGTCACTGGTTCGAGAGCCATTAAAATTTTTCCCCAAAGAGAGACAGGGCTCACCCTCATCTATAGCATTTTGGGGGCCAAAAAAAATTGCCAAACTGCACCCATTTTGGGCCCCTGACGCGGGAAGAATATGGAATGAAGTTCGCCCAAAAACCAAGGGGTGAAGTTCAGGAGAAAAAGTCAACAACTCGGCTCATCAAAAGGCGTCTTTTTAAAACGCAAGACACCGCAGTGGGGGCGGCTCATAGTTAAAAGTGGGGGGGGGACAGACTTCCCTGCAAAAACACACAGGTCGGAATTAGGCCCAAAAAAAAAGGGGAAGAAGCTGCGACTTCAATCTCTTCATAAGAAGAGTCGGCAAAGAATTTACAGAAAGGGACGAAAAATGGAAAATTGGAAACGAGGGATTTGGAGCGATGAGATGAAAGTCAATAGACCGGGCTCTGATAGGGGCAAATGGGTCTGGAAGAATCAAGGGAAAATGGGGTTAACGTATCGAGAAGCTGGGAGAACTATCAGGTTCAGTGGAGGAAGCCTGAAGAAATTGGTGATGTTTCACCAGGATCAATCTCAATGTGAGTGTCCTACAAGATGAGTTACTTCATACACTCGAGTACTATGGGTACAAAAAGGATGACAGTGTTCCAGCAGGACAACGACCTGAAGCAGACGTCAAGGTTGGAGAAGGAATGGTTCAGTGACAATGAAGTAGAGTTGCTGGATTGGCCTCCATAATCCCCAGACCTGTACCCAATCCAACACTTGTGGGTAGAGTTGAAGACAAAGCTGTATTCGTACCCAAATCCAGTCTGCACCAACATTGGGGACGTGTAGAAGATACCTAGGATCAAATTTTGGTCAAGACATGCTTGAATCTAATCCAGAGCATGCCCACAAGGATTCAGGCAGTGTTGAAAGCCAAATTTAGATTTTTAGGAGCAAAACAGTAACAATGCAGTTACATATCCAGAATCTGCAGAACTAAGCAGACGCTAAATACTAAATAACGTATGTATAAGATCGGTAAGATGATTGTCTATAAAATGATGGGAGCCTCATGTACAAAGCTATAGTGCAGTGTTTCTCAACTCCAGTCCTCAAGACCCACTAACAGATCAAGTTCAGGATCTCCTCAGTATTGCACAGGTGATATCGTTACTGTCAGTGCATTCTGTGGGAGATCCTGAAAACATGACCTGTTGGTGGGTCTTGAGGACTGGAGTTGAGAAACACTGCTATAGTGGATGGTGAGATGTGGAGCCTGAAAGTCAAAAGTTAAAAACATTGTTACCATTTTGCTTGTCAGTGTATGTTCTACCAAAATAGCTTGTTTATTGTATCATAAGGTGATAAAAAGCCGGATATTACCTTCTTACTACAGTAAAGTTATCACTTAAACATGTGCCATGTATAAGGGAGTGGGAGTCTGAGTCAGGAAAATTGAGGAGTCGGAGCTTTGGCTTACTGACTCCACAGCCCTGGAATTTATAACTTTTCTTTTTAATGTTGTAGCAGTTTAAGAAAAAAAAATTTAACATTATGGATTGCTCTCTGATATCTATATTATTTTTCCATATACAGAGTTGTGTAAGGTCTTTATTTGCGGGACAAACTGATGTTTTCACTGGTACCACGGAGGCATTTATATGACTTTTTGATCTCTCTTTATTCCATTTCACCTGCAGCGGGATAAGCCAAAACTGCAATTCTTTATTACACAGCTCAGAGGAAAGTAAAGGACAATGAGAACATACACAGAAAGTTTCATTTTCACACAGCTCCAAAAGGGAAGAGTGCAGGCATCCAATCACAGCACCGGGGGTGGGGCCCGATCAGGGATGAACTAAAATCAGGCAACCAATCACCGCAAAGGGGGCGTGGCACAACCCCCAGGCTGCTGAAAAGCTCTAGACGCACACTCATAGCTGTATACTAAATGATTTAGGTAATACAAACCAATTGCAAAAGTGCTTATTTTTACTGTCCCCATCATTCAGAATGTTTGAGCGGGGGAAAACCCCTTTTTTTAATCCTAATCACATCAAAAAAGCTGCAAAAGCTGTAAGTTTAAAAATTTTACTTACTGCCCAAAATAAAACCACCAAAACCTGCCGAGTGTGAATCTAGACTTGTAGACTCAAAACACGATTGGGAATCTTCAAATCAATATAATGAGAAACAGGCAGCGCTGTACTTGAATGAGATAATTCCTTCAAATAGCTATGGCAAAGTGCATTAAACAGCACTGGGCTAGCAATATAACATGAAACCATCTATGGTGTGCTTTAAAAATTTAAATAAGACTTGATTACAGTTAAAACATGTATAAAAAAAATATCATACTCAAACTTCATGTTTCCAGCGCATTCAAATTTCCTAGCACCATTCATCAGGTCTGACTTTTTGTAGTACCAGGCTTTTGTTTGGAAAAATTGTTTCCCGACATAGAAAATCAGCTTCAGAAGAAGGCTTCTGCCTCAAGCTCGAGCATACTGACTAGAGTGCTACAAATGTAAAATATTCTTTCAGAAAACAACATTTCTAATGCAATCATGATACTACATGACTTTCTGCCATACAATATTATTTTGTTACATTTATACAAAGTTTGCCTAACCTTTTTTTTCACTACATTGGGTAAAAAATAATCTGCAGGCTCATATGTCCTAGGGGGCAGAAAAATGGGAAAATTACTTGTTGAGAAAAAACTGGGGGTTTTTGTAGATCATAGACTAAAAGATCAGATGCAATGTAAATTTCAGCTGCCTTTTTATGGAAATTTTGGGATTTTTGGCGTGTTTTTAAAGAGGATAGATTTTGTGGGTAAAGGATGAAATTTTTCTCCCGTTTGTATAAAACATTGGTGCAGCCTCATTAAAAATATGTGTTCAGTTTTGGGCTCCAGTTTACAAAAAAAGATAAAATGAGTTAAAAGACGTGCAAAAAAGAAAAAAACCAAACTTATAAGGGAATGGAGTATTTTTAATTATGAGGGGGAGGTTAGAAGAATTGAATTTATTTAATTTTGAGAAAAGACGGCTTGGGGGGAAAAACTTTGATTAATTTTATAAATGGCCCCTAAAAAAAAGTAGGGGGAAAACCAAATTTCTTTTTAAACCCCCCCTCAAAAAGACAAGGGGTTTTTCCCCTTCGGTTTTGGAGAGAAAAAGGATTCAATCTTAGAGGAGAAAAGTGTTCATTACTGTGAAATGAAAATTGGGGAAATTTGGCCGGGTTGAGGAGCTGGTCCGCAGGAACAGTTGGGGTTTCAAGAAAGGTTAGATATCTACCTGAAATTATAAAATTTTTAAAATAAAAATTTTATTTTATTAGCGCCAACATATTCCCCCAGCACTTTACAATTTAGGGGGTTTATACATACAGATTTTTACATTCCCCCCTTCACAAACCCTTGGGCGTATCCTTTCGTCCGGGGTCGTTTGGGGGTTCACGCCCCTGGAGTTGGATACGCCCTTTTAGGATCGCCCCAAAACTCAAAAACCAGAGTTTGCCCCCAAATGGGCGCAGGGTGCTGCTTTTATATTACACCCGGACACCCCGCGGTGGGCCCCCGACCCCGGATGCGCCCCTGATCCGTGCAGCCCCTTTCCCTTCCCTACAAAACAGACGGGGGGACAGAATCCCTTTTCCGGGTTTTTCTGTGACGTCCACGATCCCCGGGCCCCGTGCCCTGTGGGCTTTGTGGGGCATCGTGATTTACATTTGGGTCTTTAGGAACCAGTCATAGTAAAAGCTATGTATGATTCCTATTGAATGAGAGATCAAAAAGACCCTCTCTTTTCAAAAATCCCCTATGGGGGAAATGAAAAAAAAGTAACGTGAAAAAGTGAAAGAAAAAAAAAGGGGAAAAAAACAAGAAAAACAAAACCGAAAAATTAAAAAATAGGGTTACACCCCCCTTTCCCCCCCTTTAAAAACGGAAAATGGGCCCCAAAAAAGATCAAAAATAAAAAAATTTCCTTTTTTGGTTTTCGCGGGCTTGCGTAACGACCTGCCCTATAAATTGTCATTTTAAATTTAAACCCCGTACGGTGAACGCCGAAAAAAAAAACCAATCCAAATTTAGATTTTTGTTAACCCCGCGGGAAAAAAAAATAAAATAAAAAGCGATAAAAAAAACTCCTAGTAACCCCAAAGTTGTACCAATTAAAACGTCGGGTTCATCCCCCCAAAAAAAAAATTTCCTTATAAAAGTCGGTAAAAGGAAAAAAATTAAAAAAAAAATGTTTTGCTCTCAAAAAAGTTAGCGATCCCATAAATATTGTTTAACACCAAAAAAAACTTTTTTTTTTTTTTTTTTTTTTTTTTTTTTAAGTGCTTATATATATAAAAAAAAAATGTATAAAAAGGGTATCGCCATAATTGTAGCGACCAAAGATTTAAAGTAATTATAGGGGATACTGCACGGGGGACCCCTGTTAAAAATAAAAATTAAAAAAAACCCCTACTGGGGATTGCAGTATTTTCTTCACCTGGCCCCCCAAAAAAAATGGTTTTAAAAGCGATAAAAAAGTTTGCCCCCCCAAAAAATGATACTAATAAAAACGTCAGCTCATCTCGCAAAAACAAGCCCCCTAACAGATCCAAGAAAAAAAAATTTTAAAAAAAGGGTTATGGCTTCGACTATGGCGAGGGAAAAAAAAAAGTTTTTTCCCTGGTTGAAAAAAAAGGTTTATATTGTATAAAAGCAGTAAAAAATAAAAAAATTTTACAAATTGGGTATCGTGTAATCGTATTAAATTTGCTGAGTAAAGCTACCATGTCATTATAACCGTACAGTGCCCGCTATAAAAAAAAAAAACCTCCCCAGATTGCTGTATTTTGTTAAAAAACATCTCAAAAAACATAGCTTCATTTCCCACCCTAAGGGTTTCCCAAAAAAAAAAACTTAAAATTAATCCTGAAAAAAAACAACCCCATCCCAAAAGCCCCGCACACAGCAAAAAAAAAAATTATGGTGTCAAAATTTAGGAGAACAAAAAACGAATTTTTTTTGAGACGTTTTTCTACTGTGTAAAAAGTTTTTTAAAAGAAAAAAACTTTTAAAAAAGGGATATCATTGTATTTTTTCCGCCCCCCTTAGAAAAGGGTTATCAATCTTTTAAACACTGCAGGGGCAAAATGCGTAAAATTAAAATCAAAAAAAAATGCCCAAAAAATGCCCCCCCCCCCCCCCCCCATTTTCTTTTGCCCAATGTTTTAAAAAAAAAAAAAAAAACCCTATGGAAAACCTGTGTGAAAAAAATGCAAAATTACATCCCTAGATGGCCCCTGATGGGTGTTGAACCCCAAAATGGGGCGACTTCTGGAGGTTTTGCCTGTTCTGTATTTTGGGGGGCTTTGCAAAGGGGGACATGGCCCCCCCAAAAAATTCTGGGGGGGGGTTCCAAAAGAAAAAATAGTGTTTCCTCCTTGTAGCCTGCCATGCGCCCACACGCAGTTTACACCCACATGTAGGGTTTCCCAAATTTGGAAGAAATTGCTTAAAAAATGTTTTAGGGTTTTTTTTTCCCAGGTTTTCCTTGAAAATATGAAAACATTTTAAGCTAAAATTGCAGTTTGGAAAAAAAAAAAAAATTTAATTTTAACGGGCCTTATGCTAAAAAAAATTTTTTTGAATAAATGTGGGGTCTTTATACTCAATAAACCCCTGGATAAAATTCCTTAAGGGGTGTATTTTCCCAAATTATGGGTCTTTTTGGGGGTGTTTATTAATTTTTTAGCCCCTTGGGGGTGCCCCCAAAACCCCTAAAAGGGATCTAAAAAAAAATCGTTTAAAAAATGGGGCCCCCCAGAGTCCAGTAGGTGCTCCTTTTTATTCTGGGGCTTATGGTTAAAGCCAAAAAATTGCACTTGGGGCCAATTTTGGATATCTCTAAAAACGGCAGCCCTGGGGGTTGGATATTTAAGTTGCATTTCCTGGTCCATTTCCCGTTTTCCAGGAATAAGGATTTTGGGAAAATTTGAAAAAAAAAAGTAAAAATTTTGAAATTTACCTCCACTTTTTTTAAATTTCTGTGAAATATCAAAAGGGTTACAAATTCCCCTAAATGGGGGTTGTAAATACTTTAAAGGGGTCTGTTTCTCAGGGGGGTCACTTATGGGGTTTAAACCTTGCAGGCCCCTAAAAGGGCCAAAGCCCGGGGAACTGGAGTGGTCCCAAAAAAAAATGTATTTTAAAAATTTTCTTGAAAATGTGAGAAATTATTTACAAAATTTTTAAAAGCCCTCTAATGTCGTTTAAAAAAAAAAAAAAAAAAAAAAAATGATTTTTAAAAAAAATGATCCCAAACCCTTAGTGGACATAGGGTTTAGATGCTAGTTAAAAAACCTTTTTTGGGTGGTGAAATTATTGTCTTGCCGCAGAAATTTTGAAAATTTTCAAAAATCGAAATTTTTTTCCCAAAATTTTCATTAATTTTGATTTTTTCCCAAAAACAAACAAGGTTTGGTATGGAAAAAAAATTGTTTTACTTTTTTAAAACCCAAATTTTTTGTCACGAGAAAAACTCTCTGATCACAGGGATGGGTTTAAAAGTGTTAAATTTTAATTCTCACAAAAATTAAACAGTCAGATTTAAAAAATTTAGGGCTGTTTTCGGGAAAGGTTTTAAAAAGGGGGGGCCCTTGGGGGGTTTAAAAAAGAATTACGATGAGCAATTTTTTGTGAGGGGCCCGGCTCGCGGGGATTTTTAAAAATCTTTATGGTGTAGGGTGGGACGAAAGGTTTTAAGAAGTGCCAAGTTTGAAAAGGGTCCAGCCATGTTACATAAATAAGAGGGGGGTTTACAAAAAAAGTTGGGTGAACCTGCCACCCTGAAGTACATCTATTTTACACTGCTGTGGGGTGCCCCGTGTTGGGGGGTGACAAGAGGTGTGTGTTTGTATTAAAGGGGGTTACGCACACCAAAATTAAAGGGCAGGGTGCTTTTTTCAGGAGCCTGGGGCACCAGACATTTTTACCCGGCCAAAAGCACGTTTTCCTCCGGACGCCGTTTTTCAACGCTCCCGACAGGGTTTTAAACTCTACCCCTGTATTACGCTTTAGTAGTTCTATATAATTTTTTTTTATTTATTTATTTCTTTTAGCCCCTCAATGCTATCCCCTGGCTTAAACCTAGTGAGCCTTCCGAAACATTTACTACACGTTTTTTGTCCCTGGTAATTATCTTTTCCTTCTAGTTACTTCATTTATATCTTTGGACATATTGCATTTTATTCCTCTCCCTTATATATTTTCTTTACAGTTTATGCCTCTATACTCCATTGGCATCATTTTTACTTTATTCTCCTATTCAAATGGGTAAGACCCCCTTTTTATACGTATTTCACCTCATTTTATCTCTTTTCCCTTCTCTTCTTTTTCCCTTTTATTTCCACTCATATCTTTTAGTTCTTATTTTTCCTCGCTCTTACTTGTCTCCATACCTATGTTATTCTTTCTTACCTCTAGTCCTTTTCTTTTTACCCATATTTCATTTATTCAATTTTTTTTTTTATTTTCCTTACGAGGGTTTTTGATAAAATTAGGGCATTTTATTTCATCCCCCCCATTGTAAAAAAGTTTTTCAGTTTGCTTCTTGAACTTTGTACAAAATTTTTTTGAACCTTTGTATATATGTAAATAAAATTTCCTTTTTGCATCTTTACTCCCTCATGGTGTGCAGTGGATATATATTTCTAGAGTTGTGTGATAGCAGGTGGGGGTTTGGATTTGGGGTTTTGGGGAGGCCAGACTGAGTTTTTATATTATCAAGGCACTCTTTTAAAAAAAAAGGGGGGTTGTGAGTGTGCCCGAACGCCCGCAGTAGATGTTCCAGAGAACTGGGGGCGGATGTGTGAAGTCTTTGAAAGGGCATGGGGGGTTCAGGGTGATTTAAAGGGAAAGTTAAATTTATATCAGCAGGGGAAGGAAACGGGTAGATTTTGGGAGACAGAAGGGGAGGTGATGTGTGGTGGGTTTTTGGGGGGGGGACTTGTTTGGGGTGGTTTTGTTTATGCCCGTATTCTGTCTGGTTGGGGGCCCGTGCAGCGAGTGACCAAAGGGGGGAGGCCCCTCAGTATAGGCTGGAATGAAAGACAAGCCCGGGGGCTGCATGAAGGACAGATTGGAAGGGTGGGAGAATTTACAGAGAGGGAGACCGATTAAACAAAGGGGTTACAGAAATTTAAAATGAGAAAGAATTAAAAGGACAATGAGGGTTTGGGTGGTTTCCCACAGTGAGAAAAAAGGGCGGGGTTTGGAGATGTTCTGGAGGTGCAGATGACAGGGCGGGCAAGGGGTTGGATATAGGGGGTTTAAAGACAGATCAGAATTTTAGTATAAAACCCCCCGACAGCGGGGCCGTTGCCTTGGGGTTATGGTGGTACCCCAAAATGGGCAGAAAATAGCAAAGGGTTTTGGGTTGGTTTGTAGATTTGGGGGAAAGACAAGAAATTCGGTTTTTTGGGGAGGTTTTTGGTTTTTAGATGGGGGGGGACTTTATCGTCCCCTGCCCCGAAAAATTAGTCCTGGTGTTTTGTTGCAGGGCAGGGGGTGATGTCTCGGGAAAGGGGGTTTTTATAGTTTTTTTTTCAACCCTTGAGATGGTACTGGAAGTCAAATCTGCTGATGGTTTGACCAACAGCGGCGGTGTAGTGAGAAAAAAAAAAAAAGGGAGGGGACCTAGAGCCGATCCCTGAGTAACCCCAACGAAAAAGGGGGGTTTGAACTGGAAAATGAGGGCACTGGGGGAGCGGTCAGGAGGTAAGTGAGAACCAAGAGGGCCAGGTCCTGTTGGCCCAAAGCGCTGGGGCATGCGGGTAGAAGGGGGTGTCCACGGGGTCAAACGCTGGAAAAGAGATCCAAAAAGATACAAAAGAGTTAAAATGCTCTGATTTAGGGCTTGAGGAGATTTTTTAGAGACCCAAACTAGAGCAGTTTCTGTGGGTTTTTAGGGGGCGGGAAAAATATTGTAGAGGTCGAGAAAAAAAAGTTTGCGGATTGGCGGATTAGACCAAGTGTTCCAAGGGGGTTTTGAGATAAAAAAGGGAAAGGGTTTGGGACTGGTTGTAAATTTGCAGCGCAAAAGGGTCCCGGTGGGGTTTTTTTTAAAGGGGTTTTGATTGGATTTTTTAAAAAGGAAGTTTGGAAAAAATCCCGGGGAGAGGGAGAGATTAAAAAATTTCAGTTAGGTGGGAAAAAGGGCAGCTGGGGGAAATTTGGGCTGGCAAGGTGAGAGGGAATGGGGTCACTGGCAGGGGGGTTGGGGCGGACAGACAGGAGGAAAATTGGATCTTCTTCCTCTGCTGTTTTGGGGCAAGGGGTGAGAGCAGACTGCAATGTGCAGGGGGGGCCCGGGTGGGTAAATTTTTGGGGGGCGAGATGCAATGTTTTTCCAGTTTCTGTTGGTTTTTTTCTTTGAAATGAGTGGGCCCGGTCTTCAGCACAGAGGGCAGTGGCCAGGGCCTGAGCTTTAGGCCTGAAAGGGGGTGCAAATATCAAACAGCGTTTTGGGTTGTTGTGGTGTGGAGATGGGGAGGTGGAAATTCTTGTTTGGCGCAATGCAGGGCAGTGTGGGAAGTCCCCAGCATTTAATTTTTAGTGGGGAAAATCTTTCAGGTTTGCTTTGAATTTTTCCCCAGATGTTTTAGCCCCAAAATGGAAAAAATCGCTGCAAATGGGGGCCGGGGTGGGGTGCCAGGGTGCCGGGTTGATTCCCGGTTGTGCGGGTCTGGTTTGGGGCCCCAAAAAGTCCAGGGTGGTTGAAGGGGGTTTCGTTGGTTTAAAGTTTGACAGCAAGGTCAGGAAAAGTGAGGGGGGAAAATTGGGGGGGAGTGATGACTGTATGGTTTATAAATAAGTTTTTATCCCTTGGCAAACAAGAATTAATACTTGGTGGCAAAAACCCTTTTGGGGAAGGCCCCAACCCGTCAGGATGTTTTTTTGCAATTTATGAATTTTGGGACACGTCAGGAAGAATTTTTGGGGGAAACCTCTTTTTTGATCATTCTTAAAACATTAAGTTTTTTGGCTGTCGCTTTGGGAACTCGGACCTTTTATTCCTCCGGGAATTTTTTATGGGGATTAAAGGGTTTGGGACGGGGTTGGCCAAATAAAAACCTTAATGTGCTTCTTTTTGAACCACTCCTTTGTTGCCTTGGCTGTATGTTTTAGGTCATTGTCTTGCTGTAAGACCTAGAAACTACCCATTTTTAATACCCTGGCAGAGGGAAGAAGGTTGTCACTCAGGATTTTACAGTACATGGCTCCATCCATTCTCCCATTGATGTGGTCAAGTAGTCCTGTGCCCTTAGCAGAGAAACACTACCAAAATATGTTTCCACCTCCATGCTTGACAGTGACGACAGTGTTCTTTGGGTTATAGGCAACATTTTTCTTCCTCCAAATACGGTGAATTGAATTACTGCCAAAGAGCTAAATTTTTGCCTCATTTGACCACAGCACCTTCTCCCAATCAATCAATCACAGAATCATCCAGGTGTTTATTGGCAAACTTCAGACGGGCCTGCACACATGCCTTCTTGAACAGGGGGACCTTGTGGGCACTGCAGGATTTTCAACCATTACGGCATAATGTGTTACCAATGCCTTTATGGCAAAAAAGTTAGATTCAAATGATGAAAACTTGAATTTTATCACAATATATAGTTCACAATTCAAAGAGGTGCAAAAGATTTTGGTGAAACACTGGGCGGTATTGAATCTTGACCCGGTGTTACAACCAATACTCTCGGAAAAACCTGTAATTGCATATAGAAGGGCCAGGACATTGAAAAAAAGATCCTTGCCCCGTCTAGGTTAAAACAGCACAAAACTCACATAAATAATATTGAAGCACCTGGTAAACAAAAAGGGATATTCCAATGTGTATGTGTTGCAACGAAATATATCCGGCCTTTTCATTCAAGTCTACGGTAACGGGAGAGGAAATTAAAGTTCAATCACATCTTACATGTAGTTTATCATTTATAATTTATCTAATTACTTGTAAATGTGGCAAGCAATATGTTGGAAGGACAGTGACCAAATTGTTCATAGGTTCAACATTTGATTCATAGCTTGCCACGTCATTTTCATTAAGTACATTCTGGTGAAAGCCCACAATATCGGGTTCAACCAATAGAAAATGTGGACGAAAATACACCCAATCGCCTCCAGACACTTACCAATAGGGAAATGTTCTGGATATTCAAATTATATACCTTAAAACCAAGGGGGTGGAATGAAGCGCAGGAGTTTATTAATTAGTAATCTGAATAGTGAATTAATATAGTATGAATCATTTTAATAGTGAAGTAATAAAGTGCAATAATTATTTGTAAATTATTACGTTTTATAGATTTGAGCCAGCTATTAGGAGGTTAATATAAAGTCTGGGATTGAGCATTTGTACACCAGCAATAAAACCAAGTGAAAGTAAGAATAAAAGAATTAAAGTAAGAATAACATATTGTATGGCAGGAAGTCATGTATAATCAAGACTGCATTAGAAATGTTGCTCTTTCAGAGCTTGAGGCAGGAGCCTCGTTCTGAAGCCGGCTTTCTATTGCGTCTGGAACAACTCAGCAAGCATAAAGATTCGGTACATACAAAGACAGTCAGACCTGACTGAATGAATGGGGCTAGGAATGCGCTGGAAATGCATGATATTTTTATACACATTTTAACTGTAATCAAGTCTTTTATTACATTTTTAAAGCACACCCAGGGCTGTGGAGTCGGCAAGCCAGAGCCCCGACTCCTCAATTTCCCAAACCTCCGACTCCTGACTCCCTTATACATGGCACATATTTAAGTGATAACTTTACTATAGTAAAATGGTAACATCAGGCTTTTTATCACCTTATGATACAATAATCAAGCTATTTAGGTAGAACAGACCTTGACAAGCTAAGTTTTGATCTTTTGAACTCTTGTGGGTAGAGTTGAAGAAAAAGCTGTATTTGTATCCAAGGCCAATCTGCACCAACATTGGGAATGTGTAGACGAGACCTGGGATCAGATTTTGGTCAAGATATGCTTGAATCTGATCCAGAGTCAAGAAGGATTCAGGCAGTGTTGAAAACCAAAAAGGTGGATTTCCCAAATACTCACAAAATAATAAAAATTAACATTTTGATTTTTAGGAGCAAAATAGTAACAATGCAGTTACAGGAAAGAGAACTAAGCAGATGCTAAATACTTGCAAGTCAAATTTATAAGATAGGTAAGATGACTGTATATAAAATTACAGTAGCCTCATGTACAAAGCTGTAGTGGATGGAGAGATATGGAGCCTGAAAGTCACAAGTTCAAAACAATGTTACCCTTTTGCTTGTCCGTGTAAAATATATTTATTGGATATGACTTTAGAACACAAAAAATGTAAATATGCAAAGCACTGCAGGAACATTTGTGGAGTCTCTGAATTTGTTCTGAGAAATAGTATTGCCTCCATCAGATCCTGCATACATGACCTGACATCTGATCTCATTATTTCCAGACTAGAGAATGGCCTCTCTACACTAACTTGGGTTGGGGGCAAAGCGATTACCACAGGGACAACATCTCTAACAATGTCAGGGTATAAAGGAATTGCCTCAGCCACAGTCAGGTCTGATGAATGGTTAAACTCTTCCTCTTTGAAAGCAGGTGAAAAATTTTGCTGAAATCTGTTTCTCATGGGAGCAGAATCTTTTCCCCTGGGGCAGCGCTTTGCCTGCTCCATGTTATCAATTACACTCCTCATGTGATAAGGCTGAAGATATGGGAGCAGTAGCACTGGCCGGACCCAATTCCTCTTGCTCTTTGCATCGAACTAACTGGACCAACTTATTATATATTTTGGGAGTCGGAATCGGTCCCTTTTATGACGACTCCGACTCCACAGCCCTGCATTATGCGCATTGCTCTCTCCTTGCTATTTTAGCTACTTCCTGCTACTTTGACGTCGCACATTCCTGCCCGTGCAGTTACCATTTCCACATGCAACAGTCATTCCCCTGATTGTATACAAAATATCACTGCCAGGAGGGATGGTTTTCTACTTACCGCAGGCAAGATCTAAAGTGCCTCTTATTTACTTTTAGACCGAAGATTGTCACTCCTTACAGACACAAAATAGGTTTTAGGACAATCAGGACCAAAGACTGAAGCCACAGATGCATTATATTACTTCTAGCGAAAAAAAGTCTACTTCTCAGCTATTCTAGGTCACACACCATCCCATCGACACAAAAACGGCAACAAACCTAAAGGTGGAGTATCCGAAACTTCTAAGGTTTTACAGATGAGCAGTAACATCTTAACATAGCGTTTTAGCCATACATGCCAACTTTACCGATAGCCAGCAGGCAGCCGGGCCATTCCTACAAGCGGGCGCCGCTTACCAGAGGGACGCCGCACAGTGTCAATCAGCAGCTGCTCGTACAGTTAGGAGGCAGGAGGGATTGTTCCCCTCCTGCTTTCTCCCCTGTATGTACAGCACCCGGGTGCGCTGTACATACAGTTCATTGTCGCAGGGGATGCGACGCACCGCTGTGCTCACATCCCCTGCAACGCCGAGTCTCCTCGGTCGGCAGCCTCTGCCGGCCCAGGAGATGTCTGGAGCGGGACACACAGGGAACCTGGTGAGGTAAGTAGTTTTATTATTTTATTTTTATTAGCACTAGGGGCACTAAGTGGCATCTACCTGGCTACAAAGGGGGCATCGACTTGTCTATATAGGGCACTACCTGGATAAAGGGGGCTACTACCTGGCTATAAGGGGTACTACCTAGATAAAGGTGGCTACTACCTGGCTAGAGGGGGCATCTACCTGGCTTTCTTCCAGAGCCGTTATGCAGTTAGGCAGAGTGGGTGTGGCTTTTTTGAAGGGGCGTGGCACACCAACAAGATGGGCGTGATCATGCAAGTTTTTTGTCGCACACGCCGACTCTTCAGATCTCCCACTTTCAAAAGTTGGCAAGTATGGTTTAAGCCAAGAAGAAAAACACTGTATGAATCCCCCAAATACATTTCATCTTTGTCCTGACAGAAGTCAATTTAAATAAGCAGCACCAGGACAGTGAAAAGCCACTTAAATCAACCACCAATCCTCCAGAACTGTTCAAACACCGTTTCCAGATCTGCACTAAATACCATACACGCAAGCTCTACAGCATTACAAGTCCCAGCATGCCTTGCTTCACAGCCAGATCGTCACCCCTCCTGGGCAGCAGGCTCCGTCTCCACATTGACCTGACCTAGTCTGCCGAGCAGACCTTGGGAAAACTGGAGACCCCGTGCCGTTTTTGTCAGCCCCCTGCCATCACACTGAGATGGCACTTCCGCACCGGGCTGTCTCTCACCTTCCGTCACGGGACGCCCATACCATTAGAAGCCCCCTTACACAGCTGCCAGTATGTATCCTCTATGGAATTTTCATTCTCCACCTCAGCCGGTGACAGTTGAGGGCGGACTGCGCACCATATACTTCCGGTAGCCAGAAAGGGAAAAAAAGAACGCCCTTCCAATCCACAAACCCGCTGCCACACCGCTTCACGCATGCGTACATCAACATTGCTCCCTGTCACCTTCAGTCAGCCTGTGCGAGCACGTGACGAGTCTGTCCAATCCAGTGTTTCGAACTCGCTTCCAGCACAGAAGGGAAAGTTCTTGCGGGGTTTATTGTGAACGCATGCTGGCTGTGTGAGCTCCAACAAAATGGCCGCCGAGTCTTTCTACAAACATAGGTGTAAGGCAACGGTCAATTCAGACAGAGGTTATAAAGGCAGTGCCCGGGAGAAGTGGAGGAGCTGTTATGGCTGTGGTGATAGTGCTGGCCCCTGCTCAAGACATATCACCGCTGTATGTCCAGGATACCATGGCACTGAGGTCCCATCTTCAGTGACATTGCACAAAGCATGATATAACAACTGGTGGCTCCACAGCTACAAGATACTGAGCAACTTTCGATGACGATGGACAAGTG